>BLSH010302595.1:3986-14619 GCA_018402905.1 Glandirana rugosa | reverse complement strand
AATATCTTTTTGTAAGTGAGGTCTCCAGAACTGGACACAGTATTCTAAGTGAGGTCTCACTAAAGATCTATATAGAGGAATCAGAACCTCCTTCCTCCTGCTGGTGATCCCTCTACTGATACATCCCAGAATTCTATTTGCTTTTCCCACTGCCTGGTTACACTGTTTGCTCATTTTGCAATCATCTGAAATAAGCACCCCAAATCTTTTTCTTCTGTAGTGCTGGCTAACACTGTGCCCCCAATGCTGTACTCTCTAAGCGGATTATTTTTCCCTAGATGCATTATTTTACATTTAGAAATATTGAACTGCAGTCTCCACTGCTTTGACCAATCTTCCAGCAATGCCAAATCATGTTCCATGTTACAGACACCTCCAGGGATATCAACCCTATTACACACCTTTGTATCATCAGCAAAGAGACCTACATTGCCCAACAAACTTTAGTTATATCATTTACATAAAGGTTAAATAGAACAGGACCCAGTACAGAGCCTTGTGGTACCCCACTAGTGACTGGTCTCTGCTCTGAGTGAACCCCATTTACAACCACACTCTGGGATCTTTCCTTTAGCCAACTGCATATCCACTGAACCACCCAAGGGTTAAGTCCTAGCTTGTACAACTTTTGTATTAGATCTGGCTGGGAAGGGGTTAAACATCAGCGGTGATCAAAGGGTTAATTGTGTGCCTAACCAGTGTTTTTGTGTGTACTGTATGTGCTGCTTTTACTAGGGGAAGATATGTATTCTTGTCCCTGCTTTGCAGGAGCACAGAATCCAACTCTTCCCCCCGTCAGAACAGGGATCTGCCTTGTTTACATAGGCAGATCCCCATCCTCTGTTGTTTACAGACAATTGGCCTGTGTCGGAGGACATTGAGTGCTTGGCACCTGCAGATTGGCTTCTGAATATTCACAGCAGAAGCGGCCCACGGCGCGCACACCCTCTGCAGGCGGAAGTCCGGAATTCCTTATATACAGTATCTCACAAAAGTGAGTACACCCCTCACATGTTTGTAAATATTTTATTCTATCTTTTCATGTGACAACACTGAAGAAATGACACTTTGCTACAATGTAAAGTCATGAGTGTAAGTTTGTATAACCGTGTAAATTTGCTGTCCCCTCAAAATATCTCAACCCACAGCCATTAATGTCTAAAACATTGGCAACAAAAGTGAGTACACCCCAAAGTGAAAATGTCCAAATTGGGCCCAAAGTGTCAATATTTTGTGTGGCCACCATTATTTTCCAGCACTGCCTTAACCCTCTTGGGCATGTAGTTCACCAGAGCTTCACAGATTGCCACTGGAGTCCTCTTCCACCCCTCCATGATGACATCACGGAGCTGGTGGATGACCTTCCGTTTGAGGATGCCCCACAGATGCTCAATAGGGTTTAGGTCTGGAGACATGCTTGGCCAGTCCATCACCTTTACCCTCAGCTTCTTTAGCAAGGCAGTTGTCGTCTTGGAGGTGTGTTTGGGGTCGTTATCATGTTGGAATACTGTCCTGTGGCCCAGTCTGTGAAGGGAGGGGATCATGCTCTATTTCAGTATGTCACAGTACATGTTGGCATTCATGGTTCCCTCAATGAACTGTAGCTCTCCAGTGCCAGCAGCACTCATGCAGCCCCAGACCATGACACTCCCACCAAGTGCTTGACTGTAGGCAAAACACACTTGTCTTTGTACTCCTCATCTGGTTGCCGCCACACACGCTTTACACCATCTGAACCAAATAAGTTTATCTTGGTCTCATCAGAGCACATGATATGGTTCCAGTAATCCATGTCCTTAGTCTGCTTGTCTTCAGCAAACTGTTTGCGGGCTTTCTTGCGCATCATCTGTAGAAGAGGCTTCCTTCTAGGATGACAGCCATGCAGACCAATTTGATGCAGTGTATGGTCTGAGCACTGACAGGCTGACCCCCACCCCTTCAACCTCTGCAGCAATGCTGGCATCACTCATACGTCTATTTCTCAAAGACAACCTCTGGATATGACGCTGAGCACGTGCACTCAACTTCTTTGGTCGATCATGGCGAGGCCTGTTCTGAGTGGAACCTGTCCTGTTAAACCGCTGTATGGTATTGGCCATCATGCTGCAGCTGTTTCAGGGTCTTGGCAATCTTCTTATAACCTAGGCCATCTTTATGTAGAGCAGCAAATCTTTTTTTCAGATCCTCGGATAGTCCTTTACCATGAGGTGCCATGTTGAACCTCCAGTGACCAGTATGAGAGAGTGAGAGCGATAACACCAAATTTAACACACCTGCTCCCCATTCACACCTGAGACCTTGTAACACTAACCAGTCACATGACATCGGGGAGTGAAAATTACTAATTGGGCCCAATTTGTACATTTTCACTTAGGGGTGTACTCACTTTTGTTGCCAGCAGTTTAGACATTAAAGTGGATGTAAACCCGAAAAAAAGATTTACTAACCCTTCTAGCTTGTACAGGAGAATGTGTCATGTCATCTGTGCCCAGTTTTGCCACAAAGAGTTACTCCAACTCTGAGTAATACCCTTATCTTTTTTCACTAAGTAAAAGGGAGAAATATGAGACATTTCTTCCCAGTGCTGTGTGACAGACAGGTCATATTCTTATCTCATGCATGAGCATTCAGGGCCTCACAACTCCCTCCCCTTTTTTCTCCAGCTCTCCCAAGAGTGGCTGCTCCACACCTCAGCATGGTTCTACATGCTGAAGTCATGTGGTGCCTTTCCTTGGTTTTGACTGGATGATAATGATCAATGGGCATTCTCCACGAGATCAGCAGAAGTTCAGTGTAATAAACACAGAAGAGATGAATATTCCAGCTCCCAAAATGCCAGCAAAAAGAAGACGCACAGACAACTGATCCAGGGGAGGGTCATCTACTCGTGACCCACCCATCCATCCATCCGCATCTGTCATATCCATCCACCAGAAGCACAGTGTCATATCCAACCATCCCTCCATACTGTCATATCCCATATCCATGCATCATCCACATCTGTCATATCCATCCATGCATATCTGTCATATCCATCCACCGAAGTGCAAAAGTGCAAATAGCACCCATATTTACTGAGGCTCACCAGATGATTTCAGCTTAAGGATATCTCCATATAGGACAAACAAGCATAAGCTTCCACTCCCCGATTTCCAGGCAGGGTTACTCAAAGAAATATAAGCAAAAAGAGCCTCCCATAGCGTAAAACAATTTAAAACCACTTTTATTTTAAAAAAGTAATTGCACTTACATTCATTAAAATTCAAGATCGCTTGTGTACAATCGTATGCTGATTGAACGCGAACGCTGTCTGTTACCGTTCGCGTTCAATCAGCAGCATCCAACACTTTGACATCTCTGGCAAACATCCAGCTAGGCTTTGAGTCGTCGTATAGCCACGCCCCTAACGTTTCATCATATCCGACTTGACCTGACAGCGTATGATTGTACACAAGCGATCTTGAATTTTAATGAATGTAAGCGCAATTAGTTTTAAAATAAAAGAGTGGTTTTAAATTGTTTTACACTATGAGAAGCTCTTTTTGGTTATATTCCTTTGAGTAACCCTGCCTGGAAATCAAGGAGTGGGAGATATCCTTAATGTGGAGGCTGATGCTTGTGGGTCCCATTCTGAGTGATTCTCTTTGAATAAGCTGATTCTTACTGGACATCTGGTGAGCTTCAGTAAATTTGGGTGTTATTTGCACTTTTGCACATCGATGGAGGAGCATTTATTGGTGTCTGATTATATTCAACACTGTTTGGCACAATGGACTTTTTGGACTGTTAAATTAGACTTCATTTTATATGCACTTGTACTTTATTGTGTTGTCCATTTATATTTATCTGGAGATTGCGCTGCTGTGAACATTGTTGAATTTGTTTACACTTTTTTTTAAATTAAATTTTATTAAACAGCAGCATTTAATTAGTTAATTACCTCATCACAGCGCTGTGATTTTCAATTTATCATATCCATCCATCTATATCCATACTGTCATATCCCATATTCATCCACCCATATCTGTCATATCCATCCACCAGAAGCACAGTGTCATATCCATCCATTCCGCCATACCCCATATCCATCCACCCATCCATCCATCCACCCACGTCTGCCATATCTATCGACCAGAAGCACAGTGTCATATCCATCCATCCCTCCATACTGTCATATCCCATATCCATCCATCCATATCTGTCATATCCATCCACCAGAAGTACAGTGTCCTATCCATCCATCCCTCCATACTGTCATATCCCATTTTCATCCATCCACATCTGTCATATCCATCCACCAGAAGCACAGTGTCATATCCATCCATCTGTCCATACTGTCATATCCCATAGCCATCCACATCTGTTATATCCATCCACCAGAAGCACAGTATCATATCCATCCATCCCTTCATACTGTCATATCCCATATCCATCCACCCATCCATCCATTCACATCTGTCATATCCATCCACCAGAAGCACAGTGTCATATCAATCCATCCCTCCATACTGTCATATCCCATATCCATCCACCAATCCATCCATCCATCCATCCATATCTGTCATATCCATCCACCAGAAGCATGGTCAGTGTCATATGCATCCATTCGTCTATACTGTCATATCCCATATCCATCCACCCATCCATCCATCCACATCTGTCATATCCATCCACCAGAAGTACAGTGTCATATCCATCCACCAGAAGCACAGTGTCATATCCATCCACCAGAAGTACAGTGTCATATCCATCCACCAGAAGCACAGTGTCATATCCATCCATCCGTCCATACTGTCATTTCCCATATCCATCCACATCTGTCATATCCATCCACCAGAATCACAGTATCATATCCATCCATCCATCCGTTGATCACAGAGTGTGCAGACATGTTATAGGAGTTGATCAGAGACTGTGCGGACATGTTACAGGAGTTGATCAGAGACAGACCCCCACACTAACCCTCCTTGTAACCTTACCCCCACAGTAACCCCCACATTATCCAACCCCCACACTAACCCATTTTGTTACCCAACCCCCGCAGTAAACCTACCTTTAACCTAACCCTCACATTGCCCTCCTTGTAACCCGACCCCCAAACTAACCCTCCCTGTTACCCGACCTTCACACTGAGGGTGAATATACACCACAACGCAAAGAAGCTGGAGTGATACACCGCTCAAGATGCTCTGCGTTGTTGGCTGCTCTAGGGGCAGTGTGATGCACATCACAGGGTTCCCCTTTTTTTTAGTTTCGTATAAGCTTTATTTGAAGTGTACAAAATGTACACTTAACTCTCTGTAAGGTCAGGCAGCATGATGTACTGCCTGACATTCCAGTGCAATTCAGCCTGGTGAGCTGCGATAACATGCAGCATGTCTGGATTTTACCACAGCACGCTGCATCATAGCACTAGGCTGTGTTGCAGTGTGAATGGGACACATAGGAAACAATTGTTTCTTGTGTGTCCCTGCAGTGACCATGCGGTAAAAAGACTGTCACTGCATATAGTGTGAATTGGCCCTAACCCTCTCTGTAACCAAGCTCTCACACTAACCCTCCCTGTAACCCAACCCCCACACTAAGAGCCCATTTACACTGATCAGCTTTTCTTCCGTTTTTGCTTTACCAAAAACAGAATAAAAATGCATAACCATTAAATACTATGGAACTCTTCACAGCAGTCAGTTGCGGGTCAGTTGTGTTTTTAAAAGTCCTGCATACTGGATTTTTGGTGCATGTTTGGTGTGGTAAAAAAAAACACCCCAAAAAGGGTCTAAACTGGTGACCTGTAAAGGCTTTTAAAGTGTCACCTACTGTAGTAGTCGCCATTCCATGGGCATGCACAAATTTAAAGAGTGACAAGTTGGGTATCTATTTACTCTGTGTAACATCATCTTTTATATTTTACCAAACATTGGGTATTACAATTCTGTCTGTGTGCACTAAAATTCATTAGAGTGACCAAACATATCATTTGACATAGAAAAATTGCAACGGCCACCATTTTATTCCCCAGGACCACTGCTTTCAACAATGTATAATGTTTGGGGGTTCTAAATAGTTTTCTAGCATTTTTCAAATACATATAATAAAAAACCTTTTATTGGTAAATTTAACAGACCAAAAGGGAGAAAATAAAAGAGAATTATGTTTAGATTTGAGAGGAAAAAAACATGTCCTGCTTAACCGACCCTTCCTTTTTTTTTTTCCTAAATTCTTTATTTAAGTTATCAATGTACCACACAGCACTACAAGGTGTAATAGACAATAACAGTTTGAGGGCAAAAATCTCATTGCAAACAAAGTTGTAGTCCAGGTCCGATCTAAAAAGGGAGAAAGCCCTTTGCAATTCATTATACACAATGACATCTCCAGCTTAATATATACGCCAAGTTAAGATTAGGTTTCTCGTGTACTGCCCGTGAGACACCACCAACGAAATGGGAAACTAGATGGCCCCACCAGAAAATACACCGGAGGTCCAAGAGGAGGAATCCCTAAGAACGGGAAAGAGAAAGATGGATTGAGAAGAATCACCCAAGAGAGCAAACAGGGAAAGAAAAAAAAAGGCAGAGGGTGGATTAATAGGGTCGGAGGGGTATTATGTGGATGTGTGAGAGAAGTTATGGACAGAGAGAGGTAGAAAAGTTGGCTGTCACAGAACTGCAATGAAGGCACTGTAATCTGAGGTTCCCATAAAAGCATGCCAGTAAAACCATGTCTTATAGAATTGGTCTTTCTTATGGTTTGAGGAGGTTATGACCTCTTCCTTAATGTTAATCTCCTCATCTTTGGAATGCCATAATGTGATAGAAGGGGGAACTGATGCACAGGGGAATGCATGACTTGGTTGCATTCAGGAGTCAAGAGTGTAACTGTCCCTTACATTTTAACCACCCTTAACCCTAGCTGACCCCAGAAGCTAAAACATCACCCCAACTATTGTGTTGTTGCTTACCTTACTAGGCCAGTACTTTGGTACACTGATTTGTACCAGTCTTAACTAATAATCATGCCAATCCATTGGGACATCTAAAGGTTCATGTCCTCCATCAATTACACTCTTGTAAAAATCTCTGTAAATACATGGGAATGGTATTGGGTGACTATTACAATAACAATATTTGTCTTTTTGCATGTATATAATGAAAATACATGTCCTGAAAGTGTATAGTGTAAGTACAAGAGTACAGCTTGAAGCGTTGTTCCCTTAATACGGTGTGTAATCTTTTAGTCTGAAGAGTGGCCTCAAAGAACAAAAATGTTAGTCCTAGATGGGGATATATGTAGCACCCAGATAGTGAAGATACCACTTCAGTTTTTTTTGTACATAGGACCAAATAAAGGTCTCTTGGTGTGCAGCTGGAGCCAGCAAAGGATGTGTCCATACAACACTGAATAGCTGGGTGATCCCAAGACATTTTGGATCTTCTGGCCAGGAGGCTGGAGAATTTATGTTTTGTTTGATGAACCCAGAGAAGGAAGACTCCCCGGTGAATTGGAGATGTTTGGAGGCTAAATCAGAGCAGCCTGGGGTAGCAGCACTGCTCCTTCATAGATACTGCATGGCGAGTGATTGTTATCACCCTAGGACAAGTAATGTGTAAAGCTGGCCATACACTGGTAGATTTTCCAAAGCACACTCGTACAAAAATTCTCATCACTACTTCAAACACATTTGTTTTAACATTTGATTTTGGAATCAATGGATTTCCCTAAGAAAAAGCAAATTCACTGAAGGAAATTTGTTTGAGAACAATTTTTCATCCTGCACCTTGAACAAGCTTTCTTTAGGCAAAAATATTCAAATGAAATTCCAGGAGTGTATGGCCAGCTTAACTGGCAGAATCAATAGGTGAAAA
This sequence comes from Glandirana rugosa, assembly GCA_018402905.1. Lineage (NCBI taxonomy): Eukaryota > Metazoa > Chordata > Amphibia > Anura > Ranidae > Glandirana > Glandirana rugosa. The sequence continues at coordinate 6,754 of BLSH010302595.1, read as the reverse complement.
TTATAAAAAAAAAATGCAGCCACTACATCAGTGGTTCTCAACCTTTCTAGTGCCGTGACCCCTTGATAAAAATTTCCAAGTTGTGGGGAGCCCGAACAGTAAAATTATTATTGTTGCTCCCTCATTGCTGTAATTTTGTGACTGTTATGGATTGAACTATAAATATCTGATATGGCTGTGTGTATTTTCATTCTTACAAATTTAACATAATTAAAGGATAGTTATTAATCACAAAAACAATCTGTAATATATATTGTTAAATATTTATTTATAATTAACATATAAGTTACAAATTAACAAAATGTTTACGACTTGCGTTTACTTATTTTTTATTCATTGTGTATTGAACTCTATTCACCATATTGTATAATCATGTGAAAACAAAGAGTAGCAATGGTAACTTTATTAGACAGTCTTAATATAGAACAACCGTAAACTACATTGCTACAAAATTGATGCAAAACCATGCATCAAAAAACAAAAGCGTCAGTGAGAACGCTGAGGTTGCTTCTTTCTCACCAGATCGGAAATTCTCGGCGCAGTCTTTGCAAGAGCACAACGAAGATCATCTTCTGCAACAAGTCTACTGCTGTATTTAGACTTGATAATCAACAAGCTTGAAAAGCCTATTTCACAAAGATATGTTGTCGGAAATGGAAGAAGAAGGCACAACACAATTTCAGACAGAATAGGATATGACTGCAAACACTTGATCCAGAAATTATTAACTGACATTGAAGAGAAATCATTTTTTTGCTACATCACTGGAAATGAGATCAATGAACTCTTCTTGTGCATTCTCAGGAACATCTTCAACTTTGACTGTGAATGGACTTCTAGCAAGTGCAAACGGGTTGTCAGGTAAATTTGGAAAGTACAATGAAATTTCGTTCGCAAGCATTTTCAAGTGTTCAGAACTTATTGTTTTAATCCTTTTGTCAAGTTCAATGTAATTTTCCTCAAAGAAAGCAGATACGTTGGGCAACATGTAAATTCTCTTTTCATCCAATTTTTGTTGCCAAAGTTGAAGTTTCATTTGGAAAGATCGGATCTTTTCAGACAAATCAAGGCATGTTGCATTTGTTCCTTGAAGTGATAAATTGAACTTGTTCAAGACTGCAAAGATGTCAACCAAGTAAGCTATTTTCTGCAGTTCATTTTCATCGCTGAAAAGTGCTTCGAACTGCGGTTTTGCTTTCTGATTAAAAAACGTTTTTAGTTCATTGCGAAGATCAAAAACGCGTTTTAAAACTTTTCCTCTCAACAACCATCTCACATCAGTGTGATATAACAGAACATTAGCAGAAACTTCCAATTCATTACAAAGTTTTGAAAAGAGTCAACTGTTTAAAGCACTCACTTTTACAAAATTGACAGCACTTATGACGCTTAACATTACTTCTTGTAACTCTTGTGGCAGCGTCTTTGTTGCTAACATTTGTCGATGCATCATACAGTGAGTTCCGATGGCTTTTGGTGACTCATTCAATACCAAACATTGAAATCCAGACCAGCAACCTAGTATGGTGCTGGAGCACCATCTGTGCAAACACCACAAACCTTTTCCCAAGAGATCTCATGGTTCTCCAGAAATGAACCAATTGTGTCAAATACATCACGTGCAGTAGTTGTTGTTTCAAGAGGTTTGCAAAAAAGAAACTCATCTTTAAAGTCGCTATCATGAATATACCTCATGTAAACCAGTAAATGAGAACAGTTTGCAATATCTGTAGATTCATCAAGCTGAATGCTAAATATTCCAAGTGGAGCAGATTTTATTTCCTGGAATTACCTGATCAATAATATCAGCAGACATGTCATCTATTCTTCTGCTGACAGTGTCATTATATAAGGAAATTGCACTCAATTTCATAACAAATTTGGCTCCAATCATAACTCGAACAATGTCTTTGACTGCTGGCAACAGCAAATCCTCGGCAATGGTGTGAGGCTTCTTAGCTCTGGCGATTTTGAGAGCCACCAAATATGAAGCTTCAACAGCTGCCATGTTTTGCTTGCGGGACTTGCCGCCAGTATCAAGTCTGCTTTTCTTGACAACATCAGCTTTGGTTTTAAAATACTGGCTATCTTTGCCAGCAAAGCTCGAATGGTTGATCTCAAAATGATGTTTCAGTTTGTTGGGCTTCATAGATTTGGGTGATAGAACTTTACTACAAATAATGCGTGGCGGTTTCTCGATTCCTGCTGCAACTATTGAAGTAAAACCATACTTGAAAAAATAGTCACTGTAGCTTCTCTTCCTAACATTCTTCTCTCTATGATCCATTATCATGGGCTCGCTGATAAAAATATTATAAGAATAGCTTTAATAACACGGACAATTATTAACACTTCCCCATCCCAAGATCTCACCCACGTGTCTTGCCTTACATTACACATCTACAGACAGAATTACAAAAGTTACATTCCCTCTCAAAAATCCATGTGCTGTTCTGTGCACCCACTCTAGAACCCTACCCCTTCACAATTATTAACAGGCACAATAATTTCGATAAGAATATTATAAAAATAGTCGCTCGGGTACTATTACCTAGTATCTCTCTTCTTACAATCCTTCTCTTCGATGTCACTGATAAAAAAGTTCATACCAAAATGAAGTTATCAACGTCGTCCTTAGCTCTTTGGCGGTGCGTAATAAACATCATTTCAAGATAGTGGGTTTAGATACTTCGGGTTGTTTGACTTTGTAGTAAAACTCTAGTTGGTAAGCTCGAAACGACCGTTTCTATCGGTCATAAAATTTTGGT
>BLSH010302507.1:138353-148531 GCA_018402905.1 Glandirana rugosa | reverse complement strand
TTCCAGAAGTTCGCTCAACTCTAATAGTAAGGACTCATTTTAGAATTAAGGTTAATTATAGGGTGATGAGTTATATGTTAAGTGGTCATTTTTGTTAATGGTTAAGTGTTAAATTGTACTATTCACTGGTTATAAGCACTAGCAGCTTTGTGTTGAAAACTACCACTACTGACTCTCCAAAAAAGTCACCTTTGCAATACTTGCAACTACACAAAAGATAAAACAGATAAAACTTTCTTTTGGTATACACCAAGAGGACTGTTCTACTAGATAGAATCCATTTTTAACTAAGTGTCTCATATCTTTCTCAGTTTAATAACAAACCATACAGCAGCAAGCATGTATCAGCAAGGTATTTACCAAATAAATTTATGTTTGTCCTGACAGCTTTGTTATCCTCCGAACACAATAGGGTTGTTTTGCTTAAACTGGGGAGAAATCAGTGATAGAAAACATTTTAAATTGCAAAGTGCAGAAAGACATGCCATCAAAAGTTCCTGAGAAAAAAATTGAAATGTTCAAAATACAAAAAAAAAAAAGATGTTCCAACTAGGTAATAGGATCGGTTAACTCAAGATTTTTCAAAATGACAGCATAAACCTCATAATTGTTCATAGATTTGATAAGAAATTAGAATCCATTTTATTATTGAATAACCAAAACCTCACTAAATCAAGACTTTTTTGTAAAAATTTAGAAAAATACATTTACGTTAATACTACAGTTCTTTAAATATGGTTGTGAGTATAAAACACAATACCATTATATCTGCAGTCTTTTGTAAGCCTCATATTTTTGACATTTCAATTGACATTATTTATATAGTCTGTGGTCTCTTCTCTTGATTTGAATGAGACTCTTTAGCAAACCATTTAACAACATAATGGAACCAATTTTCTTTTACAAATAATCTCTGGAAACATAACAGGTGGATATTTATTTGCACTGACCTCATTCAGTGATCTAATTTATAAGTGATTTGTGTCCATATGTAAACATAGAGCATAAATACATAAAAATCAATACTATACATAGAGCATTGTTTTAATGTACTTTTTTTTAATGGACTAACCATAGCTGTGACATTTGCTTTAACTGAAATATCCATCATCTATCTACATTATTCTGCAGTCATTTTAATAGAGAAATGCAACATACTCTGAAAATGGTACCCGTTTTCTAACACTTCAGTAATAATCTTTTACATTTTGGTGTGTACAGCCTTTACATAAGAATACAAGCAGCGGCGGCTGGTCCATAAGGGGCGCAGGGGCGCTGCCCCCTAATCTCTATGCACCAGATGCATACATTTCTGCAAAGTTTTTTTTGTGAAGCACATGATTAGAACCTGAGGCTCTAATTAGCTCAGTGAGTCCCCTCCCCCCCCACTTGTGACATTAGTGAATCAACATTCGCTATTGTCTTCCTGCTTCTCCTCCTGGCCAATCAGGACAGGAAGTGAGTCCTAAGACAGGATTGGTCGTAAGGAGAAGCAACCAGAGTGGCTGGGAGGAGAAGCCAGGAAAAGCCACCAAAGCCACCCACAACCTGGATGGGGTATGTGCAGGGCTGGCAGGCTGGTGAGCGGGCGATCGGACAGGTGGAGGGTTGGTTTGCCACCCCCCCTAAGAAAGGAGCACCAGGCGCCACTGGATACAAGTATAAACCAGAATGATTAGGAGCCTGTAGTTAGAGAACAATCTTTGCCCTAAAGCAGTGGATCCACACCTCAGTCCTCAAGTCCTTCTAGCAAGTGATGTTTTCAGGATTTCCTTCACAAGTTCTTTAAATCAATATCAATGGCTTTGCATTTCTGACAGTTATTTTATCTGAAGGAAATTCCAAAAATATGGCTTGTAGGGAGTATTTGGGTCCTGGGTTTGGGAAACATTGCCCTAAAGTGATCCTTACTTTTGGCCAAGCAGCTTTAACTCAAAGTTATCCCCCATGCTCTTTTTAGTCAATGGTAGTGATATAAGGGACATTTGCAGGATGGGCGATAAATGACACACTCCCCTACTCCCATGTGATAGTACCAGTGCTTCATGACTGTCCTAGCACACATGTCACATTGGGAAAGAAGCCCATAATCCTGTATGACAAATTGGTTTGACTCTTACACAAAGTTTTCTTTCCCTGGTTTCTGCAGCTGAATGAAAATAGGGAAAAACTAGTAAATGCCTCTGGGCAAGGGAGAGGCTAAGTGACCCGTTTACTTTGCACTGCATGGGAATGGGTCACTTAAAGCCCAGCACTGGGCAGATAAACATGTTTTTTGTTCCAGTGGGGCTGTGCCAGCACTGCAATGGTTACCAGCTCTTTTTGCCAACAACAAACTGCTGGATGTCAAAAAGGCATTCAGCATACAGCGATCAATTCAGTGAGACCACAGTCTTGCAGACACACAATAACCTGAGGATGTGCCATTCAATGTTTGACTAAAGTTAGAGGAGGGTATGATGGTACTGAATACAAGCAAAAATATATGTACTGTATATACTGTACAATCGAGTTGGCACCCATACAACTAGACAACTAGAGTTAACAGATCTTTTTGTCTGGGGAAGAGGAGGAGTTTTACTTACCCGATCCTCCACTTCCCTGGTAGGCAGGACTCCCCCATAACCTGGTCATGGACTGTCCCTCAGCATCCTCACATCCAGAGCAGGGCTATGAACCTTACTTTGGTCTTGGTGACATCAGGATTCTGGACCACTAGAGGGGTGCAAAAGGTACAGAACCAGTCTAGCTGTAAGGCTACTTTCACACCGGGGCAAGGTTACCTGGGTAGCTGTAACCGCTGTTATAGCTGTGCTTTAACCCCAAAAGGGGTTAAAAAGGGATTAAAAGTGTCCGTGTTGCTGCACTTTGGAAGCGCTGGCCATTCATTCCAATGGCAGGGGCGGTTTAGGAGTGGTGTATACACCTGTCCCACACCACCCCAAAGATGCTGCTTGCAGGACCTTTTTTTCCCCGTCCTTCAAGCGCACTGCCCCAGTGTGAAAGCACTCAGGCTTTTACACTGGGGCTGCAGAGGAGGTGGTTTTCAGGTACTTTACAGGAGGTCAGAGTTGGATATATACAGCAGCGCTGAAGAAGTAAGTAACGTGCAAGTAACAGAAGTGGAATGATCCAAGTGATAGAAGTAACAAAATCACTTTGTGAAATAAATAAAATAAATTAAATTGACCCAGTGTGTAAATAAACTGATAAATGTCCGTCACTCTAGGGTATCTCCAACACGCACAGGTAGACAGTGGACACCTTCACCCACGGTCATCCACTGTCTACTTGTGCACGAGGTGTGGTGTTGGAGATATCCTAGAACAGGGATATGCAATTAGCGGACCTCCAGCTGTGGCAGAACTACGAGTCCCATGAGGCATAGCAAGACTGACAGCCACAAGCATGACACCCAGAGGCAGAGGCATGATGGGACTTGTAGTTTTGCAACAGCTGGAGGTCCACTAATTGCATATCCTTGCCCTAGAGTGACATTTATCAGTTTATTCACACACTGGGACAATTGAATTTATTTTATTTATTTTGCAAAGTGATTTTATTACTTCTATCACTTGGATCATTCCACATCTGTTACTTGTATGTTACTTACTTCTTCAGCGCTGCTGTATATATCCAACTCTGACAATTTAGTGATATATATTGTTTCTATATGTGTGTATTTGCCGACAGCAGCAGCTAGGATCTTTATTAACTACTACCATTGGCGCAGGGTATTTTTATCACTAAAGCACCTGAAAACTGCCCCAGTGTGAAAGGGGTCTAAGGTAGAGTAGAGGTTCAGGTAATTCAGGCCTTTTATTGTTCACCTCAACATAAACAAGCAACTAACCCTTGCAGCGTGGGCACAGCCCAAATGCAAGGGATACCTTTTAATTTGTCCAGAGTTACGCTTTAAAGTTCCACCCACCAATGCCAATGTTTATAATTATGCTGATGCAGACGGTACTGTATTTCTAGAAAGGGCATGTTGCTGAGGATTCCATGTTGTTGCAATTTTCTGCTGCTATGATACCAAATGTTGCATGTTGTTAGAGATTCCAAAGCCAAAAATGGTATTAGATTTCCCATGTTGTTGTGGTTCTATATCAGCCTTTTTCAACCAGGGTGCCTTCAGGTTTCTTCAGGGGTGCCTTAGCAAATTGTCCAACAAATTGCCTAAAAATTGTATACAAGCCAGCAGGTAGATCGGGTCACAAAGCCACAGATTTTCATTGTGCAGCATTAAAACTCTCTGGCCACCAGCACCCTAACAACCAATGATGTCATCAGTTGATAAGGAGGACACTTAACACCCCCACAGCATCCTTGTTTGCCCCTCCCCTACCCTACCCCTCTCCATCAGCACCGGGGTCACATTAGTAAAGGAGAGAAACATTGAAATACTATTCAGTACCAGTGTGTTTGCCTTGGAAGTATACATCGCCTGTAATGTTGGGTATCCTACATGTGTGGATGACGCTGTGTTTTGTAAAACTATTAGTTTAATTTTTTACATGTTAGAATGGGGTGTCTCAAGATTGTGTATACTTTTAAAGGGTGCCTTGAATGAAAAACGGTTGAGATATACTTTAGGGTTTATTAACTGAAGGAAACTATTCTTTTTGCTTTGCAAGGGCATTTTCCCTTAGTGAATGAGGAGAATATCTGCTGATTTCCATCATCCAATCATATGCAAGTAAAAACATTTTTTTGAAATTTTCCTTGCATATGATTGGGTATTCTGTGCAAAGTGATTTTTTACCACATTTACTAAGCTAAGGGGAAATTCCCTGGCAAATGAAACAGCCTATTTACCTTTAGTAAATCAATGCCTTTGCTTCAACTATCTCCTTGGCTGTGCATTTAGTACCCTTATGTAAATTCATGAACAGTAACAACATCTCTTATACTGTCAGGAAAGCCTACCTGTGATATCCCACACATACTCACTCAGTGTTAGCCAGTGCCAACTCACAACATTCAAGGTGCTTATGATTAAAGTGTAAGTCCACCATAAAACTAAAATCTACAGATATCCACATTCTAAGACTAACCTATCTAGCCCTGTAAAGAAGAAATCAGTATACATACCTTTTCTGAAGCCGATCTGACACGGTCTCCAGCAGCTGCGGCTGTGCAGAGGACACAGCCAACAACAGCTGTGAAATGAACGGGAAGTGACATCACCCATTGAGTTACAATGGGACTTCCTTTGTCAGATGCATCCTCTGCACCCGCCTCCACATTGAAGCCAGGGCTGACAGCTCAGCGTAGGATTGGGTAAGGTCGCCTACAGAAAAGGTATGTATACTGATTTCTTCTTTACAGGGCTAGATAGGTTAGTGTTAGATTGTGGATGTCTGTAGATGAAGGGATTTTAGTTTTAGGGTGGACTTCTACTTTAAACTTGGGATAACCATTGGCAGCTCCACGGCTTTCACACCATAAAAGATAGTCACTGCATGATGCTGATGGAGTAAGATCAGAAGTGCTGTAGTGTTAGACAGAGGGATGGATTTTACATATATTGCCCAAAAAAAGAAGAAGTGGGGGTTTTGTGGTAAGAGGGACCCCTTAAAAACATCTCCATCATTTCTTGTTGTAGAGATATTAGGTTCTGTCAAAGAGGGCTGCTGATGTGCAGTTTATTTTGACTTTGCCTATTCTTCTTTATGATTCTTAGGAGTTGGTAAGAGCTATGCCACATTTTTTCCAGTCCCCACTACTAACAGTCATTAAATGATGAGAAGTGGCACAAACAACTCTTGGCCATTAACAGTATTCAATAATATAAAAACAATCATCCACTTCCACACAGAAAACAGGGGTCCTACTCTGCAACACTCTGGCAGGGAACAGACTTTTCAATGCTGGTATGCTATAACTGTTTTCTAAAGTAAAAAAAAAAAACTTTGTACACCTTTTGTACCACCTGGAATGTATTCAGCTGAATTAAATTGAAAGTTCAAATGAGGTTTAAATATTAGTATGATTTTCAAGTACTACTCAAGCTAGTTTGTACATTAAAGTTGTTAAAAATTAACTCCATTTCATCCTGCACAAAACTGCATTTTAAATGGATGGTTTGTTATATGGCAAATTGTTTTTTTGTGCAGTTCAGAGGACACATTTTCATGTGTAATATGACACAGAGAAAGTTGAGCATGCAAAGAACTCCCCATTCATCAAATTGCCAATACCAGGATCTGGCAATGTTTCCCCATAGACACAAATTCGATTAATAGTTTCAGTTTCCAGCTGAACTGGTTGTTGTTGAATGGACTGTCACTACCTGGCTGTGGTGACTAATACACACATTTCCAAAATATCCGGAAGTATTTAACACAAAAGGCATAAACTGAAGTACAAATATAGTATTGTTAAAGTAGGGGGATATTTTTTAGGTGGATGGGGGGAGTAATCAAATTCTTTATCTCATAGATCTGTTTTTTTGTTTATCTTGATATTTACATTTTAATTAAAGATTCCTTTAATATTTTAGATAATCTCTTTTATATTATACAACCAAAAGATGATTGTTTCATATAATTACTCACATTAATAATATAAAAAAATACAGTTCATTCAGATTATGTCATCTGGACTTATCACATAAAAGGCAAACAATTATTCCAATTATACAATTATTAAAAGTTCCTTTAAAACATTAGAGTTTATAGATTAACACGCATTCATATTATTTTGGCATCCTAAAGTATGATAATTTCACATTGCAGCCAAAATTACAAAAATATCATTTTTTGTTCATTTTTAATATTACCTGGATCAGCACTATATCCCGTAAAACGTATACTTTCACAATATTGGTTAAACATTTCCTTAGAAATTAAATGAAAAACCGTATGTAACAGAATAGTAATAGTAATGGTTTTAGTGAAACTGATTTTACTGTGTTATTATCAAATTCACAGTAAAATTTTACTGTTGCAAAAGGTAAATGATGAGGATTGATGAAGATTTAGTCCATGATAATTGAAAAAAAAAGCTTTTGTAACCCCCAAGTGCCATTCAATGCCCAGTATACTCTTAAAAACCACCAAAAGAAGCCCTATGCTCATCGTTCCCGTTTCTTTGGTCCAACTGCTGTTTGCAATATCTAAGTATACAACTCATTAGCCATCCCAATACCTTGCAAAGTCTAATTTACTCTCCCCACCTGCTGAGCAATTTGGAAACACTTATGTCACAGTGGTTCCCTTTACACATTTCATGGTTAGGAAGGATCTCTGCAGTAAAAATGGTGCTGTTACCAAAAATTCTTTATCATTTTGAATATTACCAATACCAGTACTGTCCTACTTTTTGTATATACTATAACACCAAGTTACAATCACAAGATAAAACAAACCTATTCATCCTCCAGAAATGAGAGAATTTAGAAAGCCGGTCGAGACGCAATAATTTAAGTTTTGTGGGGGTCCCAGAATCACTACAGGTCCAAAATCTGACAGACTTTTGCGTATGGCGCATCCCGGAAGCCCTGGGCCTTGCAGCCCCTGCTATAGAGGAAAGAGCACATCGCATGGGCTCATATGCTGCAGACCGTTCATCCCTGCGCCCCATCATCGCCAAATATTTCAATTACGCAGACAAACAAACTATTCTACAAAAATTCAGACAACCCAGATCCCCACAGATTGATGGTGTTAAAATTCTAATTTTTGCAGACTATTCCATCGAAGTCTCAAAAAAAGAGGAAAGTGTTCCAAAATTTCTGCTCACAACTTCACCAGCATCAAATAAAATTCTCTCTGGCATTCCCTGCAATATTGTGACTCAAAGCACCCAACAGGGAACAACTCATATTTCATGACCCTTCAGAAGCAGAAATTTTTGTCCACTCACTCCACACGTCCTCAATTCTGAACTCAGCCAATGTGTCTCACATGACTTCTAGACCTCTGGATCAAAAGAGCCCGCAAAAGACTTGCCCAAGCTCCTGAAGTACTCCAACTCCAATAACCAGCCTACCCAATGCTGATGACACACACCCAGGCCCATCGAAAGGCTCTCTGGAACTGATCGTGCACGGGTAACTATACCTTTGAAATGTCTCTCTCTCTAGTGGATATCAAAACCACGCAAAGAATAAATGCGAGGCCGACCCCACTGGGACTTAGCCAGTAAGGCTCATATTCAACATCTGTTGTTTTCACATGTTCATTTCAATTTGTCCATCTAAATTTTCCCATGACTTACTTTGTGTAATAGCAGTCACCTCCCTCTTCGCTTTAGGGGCTCATGGAGTCCAAAACTTGTTTCATGTGGACTACTAAAGAATAATTCCTCACTTGAGACACTCTACTGGTAGCTGATATACACAGTTTACTCATGCGGAAAAAAGAGAAGTTCTATGCTAGTTTAGTTGTATGCTATGTTTTCATTCTGTTTGTCTACTACCCTCCCTCCTTAACACATCCATTACTCTCCACACACACGTGACCCAGCATGTGTTCTCCTACATCACTTAGCACCAACCAGACATATCAGAATGACATTTTCTCATTATCAGGCTCCCAAATATGTCTATCTCCCCCTCCCACAGATCCCAACTTTCAACGTCCTCCCATGACAATTGTCTCCTGGAACACGAAAGGACTTAGGTCCCCCTTTTAGAGACTCAAAATATTACGCCATCTTAAAAGGCTTAAAACAGATATTGCCCTTCTCCAGGAATCCCACCTCTGCTCATCAGATTTCGATCAAATGAATAAACTCTGGGTAGGCACTGTAATAGGCTCAGAGGCTATAGGCCGTAAAGCTGGAGTCCTTATTCTATTCCATAAAAACCTTTCCTGTAAAATCATCTCTGCTGACTCAGACAATCAGGGCAGAAGGGTTATGGCTGGTCTCCAATTAGCCAACAAAGAATACCTTCTAACCAATGTCTATGCCCCCAACCGCCCAAGGAAACAGTTCTTTGGAGAATTATCCATCTCCCTGCTTAAACACCCACACCTTCCACACATCCTTAGCTGGGGATTTTAACACCATAATCCATCCATCAGCGGACAGGTCCTCCCCCAAACGAAACCAAGTCCAACAGAAATCACCCAAATACACTCACTTCGCCTCTACAATGACCTCCCTCCAACTCACTGACATCTGGAGACTGCTCCACCCAATGGATAAAGAATTCACATTCTTTTCCCAGGATAGACTACTTCTTCTGCACGGACCAGCTGATACCCAAGGTGATGGATGCAGAAATACATAACATAGCTATATCAGACCATGCGCCGATCTCTGTATCCCTCCATCTCAATGACCAACAATCAACACCTAACCTATGGAGATTCCCCTCCTTCCTTCAAAACAACACAGATTTCAAAACTTTCATAGAAAAGGCCTGGCAGGACTTTCCACACATGGAAAACCCAAATCTATTCTGGGAAGCTGACAAAGCCTATCTCTGTGGTCAAATAATATCCTACGCTACTTCCTACAAAAAGCACACTGACAAACTACAAAACAGCAAGTGACCGGCTTCGGGTGGCGCAGCGATCCCTGTCCGTTTCAAACACACAAGACAATAGGACCAAATGGATATCAGCTAAGAGAGCATTCGACTCTTGGTCAGATACTTTGGAGTTAGTTCAGAGAGCCCATCTAGATGCTTCACTCCACAAATTTGGAAATAAAGCAGGCAAACTATTAGCTAGGTTATGCAAAGGCCCCCACAGACCTACACATATCTCCTCCCTACGAGACCCCTCGAGATTACTGCTAGAGAACGTCACAATATATCTTAAGGGGACACTTCGGCGGACCCGGCCCACGACATCTTCCCTGATTCAATTATAAAGGCTTGATTATTATCCACTCAAATCGTAGAGATTAACCCTTCCCCTATAAAACCAATCCCCTTAGACTCGCTCCTTACAAATAAGTCTTAAAAACAAATATCCCAGACCCCGTATCTCTCTTCATATTTTCAGATTTTATTAGGTCAACAAGAGAAAACTAAATCAAAAGTACAGAGGTCTCCCCAGAGCATCCCTCCTCTATACACATCCAGACACCCCCGGAAACGTATTGGATCGATTATCAAACGGACGAAATAAAGGTTTAAACACCTCACTTCGTAGATCTACCCGAGAGACTTGATTGAGGTTTCATAGACTGGTTCTCAGCTTACGAGAGAATCGACTATA
>BLSH010302507.1:122165-136265 GCA_018402905.1 Glandirana rugosa | reverse complement strand
ATGTAGTTATAAATTTTCTCTATATCTAGACATCCTAGACCCGAGATCCCCCAGAAACGGAAAAAAACTCTCATTAAATTATCCACGAACCAAAGGTCACCCTTCCATCCACATTCGGACGGGTTTATAAACTCATTTGTCGTAGGACTATTTTACAGCCATTTTTGTGCCTAAAAGTTCAGGTCCCCATTGATTTCAATGGGGTTCGGGGTCCGGGACAAAGTTCGGGTTCTGTCCGGACCCGAACCCGGACTTTGTGCCGAAGTTCGGCTGAACCAGCAGAACCTGGACTTCTAGAAGTTCGCTCAACTCTAATCGTCATATTTCCCCTACATGCTGTTTACTCAAATATTTGGGCAGGCTTACACCTACCTTCCCACTGGAAACCAAGCACCTATTAAATTACTCTCAAAAAAAGGCAAAGACCCCCTAGAGCCCAGATCCTACAGATCTATATCTCTTTTAAATATTGATGTAAAAATCCTGTCCAAAATTGTAGCCATGAGACTAACCATAATAATTCCAGACATAATCGATCCAGCCCCATCAGGATTCATTAAGTGAAGAACAGCCACCCTTAATATTAGAAAAGTGCTAGCAGTATTGGAGAAAGCCAAGTTAGGCACTGGAGGGGGGGTGGGGGCACTCCATCATCACCCTGGACATAGAAAAAGCCTTTGATAGCATTGAGTGGCTACATATGGTGCTAGCAAAAATGGGTTTTTCGAAGGTACAATCGCACATCTGATCACCTCCATGTACTCAGCACCTGCGGCCAGGCTAGTGGCAGCGGGTCTCCTCTCCGAAGATTTCCAGTTGCATAAAGGTATGAGACAGGGATGCCCTCTTTCCCCACTCCTGTTTAATCTTGCCCTAGAACCGTTATCAAGATACATAAACTACCTAGCTCCACTCTATGGTATACAATGCGGAGAGGTGGAACTCCGCTCCTCCCTATTTGCAGATGATGTCCTCATATTCTCAGCTAACCCGGCTGCAGACATGGTCATAATTAAAAACATTTTTGATGATTTCAAAATATGCTCTGGCCTAAGCATTAATTACCATAAAAGTGAGATCCTCCCAATAGGTCCTTCATCAAATCCTCCTTGGACATCTGGTTCACCCTTTCTAGTAGCGCATTCACACATCACCTACCTGGGTATCAAAATAGGTATGCTACCATCCACACTTTACCACCTGAACTCTCCTCCTTTACTCACAAAACTTGTCCAAGAACTTAACAGCTGGATGGATCTGCCTCTCTCGCTCATGGGGAGATGTCATCTAGTAAAAATGGTCGGCTTCGCCCACCTACTATATCCCCTTCAAACAATCCCACTACTCCTAAAACATAAAGACATCCAAACAACTAATAAAGCCATTTCAAAATGTATTTGGCACACAAGGCAACCACATATAGCCATGACCAAACTGTGGATTCCCCAGGAGCGAAGGTGGTGCATGCCTTCTAAGGTTTAGCATGGACTGGATAACTCAGACCTCACGTTATTCAAACTACAAACTTGAAACTGCAATGGTCCACCCACACTCCCTGGTAGCTATTATGCACTCCAAATGGAAAACTCTACCTCCCGTCCTATAGCATAATCTTCTCTTAAGGGATACCGCACTTGCCTGGAGAGAACAAAAAAAATAGCCAAACTCTCACCGTTTACCTTCCAATAAAAGGAAACATCAACTTCCTAGCCAGATTGGAACATAGGGTCTTCTTCCAATGGCAACAGCAGGGATTTACAACGTTCTCCTCCCTGTGTGATGGGATATCTGAACTTCCACACCACTTTGAGGCAATAGCAAAGGAGTTCTCTATTCCTATATCCACCTTTTTTACTTTAAACAATGCATCAGTTATATCCGTGCCTCCTGCCAAGAGGGCCATAAAAGATTCCACAAAAACAAACTGGATCATTTAATCCAAGAGGGCGCTTATAACATTTCAGATATCTATAAGCCACTTCTACATCAAGCCACCCCCTCTACTGCCACTGCTTCAGTGGCTAACTGGGGCAAAGACTTCTCAGATACAGATCTTGTGGACAAGATCATGAAAGGCTATAACAAAACGCTCCAACTGACCACAAAAGAAATCTGGAGAGAAACACAACTCAAAATAACACACCATGCTCACAAACCCCCAAACCACTGCTTGCCCACAATGTAACCAGCAAAGACCTACACCAGTCCACCATTTCTGGTCATGCACCTACATCACAGCCTTCTGGGAACAAACCAGCTCCTATATTCACAGCATTACCCTCCTACAACTTCCGAAGGACCCACTACTCCTCATCTTCAGGCACTGGGACAAACAAATCATTCAGTGGTCCCCCACTACCAACCCACAGGTCCAGAACTGGTCCCTAATCTGCCTGCTGGTAGCCTGCAGATCCATTCTAAATAACTGGATCTCTCCTTCATGCCCAGCAGTATCACAAGTCAAACGGGAGCTGATATCCCTCCTTTATAAGGACAAGTTCAATACCAACTTTAATCATCCACATGCGAACAAGCACTTCTACCAGAGATGCCAAGCATTCATAAGCGCCACCCTACCTCCAGAGGAAAAGGACAACCTCAAAAAATCCTTTTCATACTTTTCAGGACAACTGGACTATTTTACCCAGGATGACGTCAACCAACTAGTCTCCCACCATGGGAAAGGCAAGGAACCAAAGACATTTATCACTGGTACGTCTCCTCCTTTGTCTTTATTATCCTTTATCCCATATATACTGGTTGATGCTTTCGAATTATCTGAATTACCCTGATACTAGAAAAACTTTCGTTGGTAGTAGACACCACCCCCCCTCACCTCTCCCCCTCCCCCAAAACCCCATAATATATCAAAAGTGATCCATTCAGCTGTGCATTGTTAGCTTATATGGATGTATGATAATATTTTCATGTTGTATCATTGGTTTCTTTTCTTTTCTTACAACAAAATGTACAAATCAGACAAGGTGGCCACACACTTTCTCATGCCGTCAAATCTGTATTTCAATGCTATCAATAAATTTGGTGAAAAAAAAATGGACATTGTGGCTTATATGCCTTCATATCCTTTTTTATCATAACCCAGCATTTTGCTCAGCATTTGTCTCCATTTCCTCCTTCCATTATTTGTCCTGTTTGCATTTGACATGATTGCATCAGTTAGTGTTCTCCCCAGGTTTCAAATACCTATCAGTTTTGCAGGAGCAGAACAGATTATCGAATTCCGAGGTGTCTCATATCTCCATTTTAGGCATTTATATGCTACAAATATTTGCTCCTAAGCTGCTATGGACCAGATGACTATGTTTGAGCATTTATCTTCCTCAGATCCCCATGCAAAAGGGTAATCTCTAGGCTATACCTTCACTTTTTATCTAACCCTGCTACCTTCTTACCAATCTATGTAAGCCAATGGACTGCTGTTCTGAATCTGAGATGGAGGGCTGGAAAGAATTCTGGCAAGTCAAGTCTCAGAACATTAAGGCACTTAAAACCATCTACAAAGTGCTATCAAGATAGTACCTTTCTCCAATAAGGATAGCCAAGTATGTCCCGACTTAGCCCTCAACCCGTTTTTACAGTTGCAGAGGTCCAGGAACCCATCTCCATATTTGGTTGACCTGTCTAATAGTGATGTCTTTCTGGTCTGAAATCTTCCAAATACTCTACCAGTTGTTTGGTAATGCTATCCCAAACAAATCCTCAAGTTGCTTTGTTAAATCTAAGTTGACTGAGACTCAATTTAAACTCTTGCTTCAAATCTTCAAAGCAAACAATTGCCAGAGCTTGGAATACACCTGCATTTTGCCTCTTTGTGACAAACACAGGGTGACAAACCCTGCAGAATAGGATCTATAGCTGTATTAAAATCTGGTGACTGTGGACAGATCATTCCCCCCTAACATTAATGCAACTCCATTGGACCCATGGCCTTTTGGTGACAGACCATGCAGCATTTCTCTTGATAGGCATCGGAAGCCCTGGGACTCTCCCCGCCTCCCCCACCTTACTCATATTCGTTCCCCTCTTCTGTTTTTGTAGCCTTTAGTTCCACTCTGAGCCTTAATCCAGGGTGTTTTCATTTTGGCATTGATCTTTCCCTTATACTGTACACAAAACCTTTAATAAAACCTTTTCAACATTTAAAAACACCAAACACAACCCAACAAAAAATGTCACAGGTGACAGAAAAAGCCTATAGGAAATTGGCAAGGTCCATATAAAGTCCATAAATAGTCCAATAAATCCCAATAGATTCCAGAAAGGGTGAGTAATAAACACTCCAAGCAGCCTGTTTAAGAGATAGAAGCCAACTCTAGGATAAAGCACAAACAGACAAACACCAAGAACAAGTGCCATTTGAGTGTAGTATTAAGTTAAAAACACATTTATTGTGCTAAAAATTTAGAACAATGTAAAAGTGCTCATAAATCACTGATGCCAGGGCATCGGAGGTCCCATACTTACCCTTGCATATGGGTGGAATAGAAAGGAGGATCTCAATTTGGCATCCTCAGCTGGTTAGCTGAAGGCTTCCGGGTACAGCGGAGGGGCAGGCGGGACGTCCCTTGTGAGGGGGTGAAGGGGTGGCATCCATCTTGGACTGAGGAAGGAGCTTACATAACTTAATACATTCAGATGGTGCTTGTTGTTGGTGTTTGTCCGAAAAACACCAAAAACTATTTTGATAGTACCTATCCTATTGACTTTTGAGAGTACCTATGCCATTGACTACCTCCAGATTTTGACTGAAATTTTGGGAAAATAAAAAAACTTGCAATTGTGCAAATCCCTACCTCAAACGGGAAAATATCATACATGATGGCCAGTAAATGGAGCTGATAATTATAGGAAAGAATATGGCATAATATGAGGATTATTTGTGATGGCTGTGCAAATGTTTGACACATTCACACTGCTGTTTGTGTGCCTGGCAATTATTACTGAGGAAATATTTGTTTAAGGAAAACATTGATTTTATCCACAAAATAGATGACAGTCAACAATGTTAAAAACAATGGAAAATAAATGGCAGACTAGTCAATTAACTGTGCAGATTGGATAGCTGCTTTTTTTGACGTAGAGCAGAGTGGGGTAATACACATTGATAAGCCTGCATGGCATGGAAATGGATTAGCACTAGAAATTAACTGAGTGTATTTGAGTTCAGCAGGTTCAATCAATGTTACCATGGTTCAGATCCCGAAACCTACAGAAGTCAATGAGAGACAATTCTTAGAATTCAGTAATTGCCATTTTTTATGCCAATAGGCAATGAGTTGTCAATAAAATTATATGGGGGCTAGGCACTGCCCTGAAAGACATGTATCAAAATAACAAAAAATAAATAAATAAATTCCATTTCATGAGGAGCAGCGACAATGCTTAAAGTAAAGCATTAAAATGCAAAATTCTTTTAACCACTTCAGCGCCGGAAGAATTTACCCCCTTCCTGACCAGAGCACTTTTTGCGATTTGGCACTGTGTCGATTTAACTGATAATTGTGTGGTTGTGCTTCATACCCAAACAAAATTTATGTCCTTTTTTTCCCACAAATAGAGCTTTCTTTTGGTGGTATTTGATCACCTCTGCGGTTTTTATTTTTTGCGCTATAAACAAAAAAAGAGCGACGATTTTGAAAAAAAAAACAATATTTTTTACTTTTTGCTATAATACATATCCAAAAAAAATTATTTATCAGTTTAGGCCAAAATGTATTTTTCTACATATTTTTGGTAAATAAAATCGCAATATGCATTTATTGATTGGTTTGTGCAAAAGTTATTGCGTTTACAAACCATGAGAATTGATTTATGGCGTTTTTTATTTTTTTACTGGTAATGGCGGCAATCTGTGATTTTTAGTGGGACTGCGATATTGCAGAGGACAGATTGGACACTTTTGACACTTTTTTTGGGACCATTGACATCTATACAGCAATCAGATCTAAAAATATCCACTGATTACTGTTTAAATGTCACTGGGGTTAACCAGCATGGGGCAATCAAGGGGTTAACTGTGTTCCCTCAGCATGTTCTAACTGTGTGTGGGCTGGGCTGGCAGGGGCATGACAAATATGACTGATCCCAATGACAGGGATCAGTAGATCACTGTCATGCCCCCTGACAGAGCAGGGAACCACTGTGTTTACATTGACGATTCCCCGCTCTTTCTCTGTATTAGGTGATCAAGGGTTGCCGGCGGACATCGAGTTTGCCTGACCCACGGCCACACTCATGGAGTTTGCGACAGGCATGAGAGCTCCCCGTTGGCAGCGCATGCGCCA
This sequence comes from Glandirana rugosa, assembly GCA_018402905.1. Taxonomy (NCBI): domain Eukaryota; kingdom Metazoa; phylum Chordata; class Amphibia; order Anura; family Ranidae; genus Glandirana; species Glandirana rugosa. The sequence goes on along the minus strand of BLSH010302507.1, from coordinate 129,960 downwards.
GCTAGCTGCACCTGCGTGAATCGCTGTTTATATACGGCGCTACGCTGCCACTCTGCAGCAGTAAATGTACGCGAGGCGGCATTCATTTGAGATGCTCTTAACATGCTTGAGAATTGGTGCTGACATTTCCAAGAAAAAAATGCCATGTATATTACCAGTAAATGACAGCTTTGGCTGCTTTGATCTGTTTGTAAGTAAACGTAGAGAGATTCTCTTAATCTATACTAGACCCTTATCCTAGATGAGGGGCTAGTATGGATTTCCATGTGGGATCCCATGCAAAAAAAAAAAAAATATATATATATATACATACCAGATGCTTATCCTCTATGAAGGTCTGGTATGGATTTTAAGGGGAAATCCCAAGCAAGAAACAAGAAAAAAAAAAACATGGGGTCTCCACCATAAGCCATACTAGACCATCATCCAACACACAAGCTCTGGCAGACGAGGAAAGGATAGGAGAGCATGCGGCCCACCTGAAAGCTGAATGGTTTGGACGGTGGTACTGGTTGTTAGAATAGCAGGAAACTGTCACATTTAGCAGTATTAGTAAGACTGCTGCTAAATGTTTCACTTCCTGCTAAAGTTGGAGGTTTGACTTGTCTGAACATACATTTAGTTTGTCTTTTCGCCAAACCCTTGAACAAGCAAAATTCATTCTGAATATTTGGTTTGGACAGAACCAGAAGTCCATCCCTAATCTACACCTAGGCCCAGGGGAAAATGAGAAAGGTGCACCTTAAAGTGTACATATAATATAGCTTGCAATGTTAAACTAAGGGACAGCTTTTTTTAAAAGTATATTAACATACAATTTACCACCCAAGCCCTGAGATTTTTAACCCTTTGTTAGGGCAGACAGTATGCATATCTAGCTTGCAACTGATAATGAGGATCTGTCAGCACAATGCAGACATTGAGTACACAGAGTAAATATAACTCCACAGCTCTGCCCTTAATATTGCATAGAAGAGGAAAGGTAAGTAAGATGTTTCAGGTAAGCACAAAGGTGAATATTTAACAAATATAATGTAGGTGTTATCCCAATCTTGCAGCAAAAGTGGAAATACACTTGTTCTGTTGCTTTGAATTGTAAAAAGGGCACAACAGGACTAAAGTAACGGTATGTTATTCACAATATGTTTTATTTATCTATCTATCTATCTATCTATCTATCTATCTATCTATCTATCTATCTATCTATCTATCTATATATCTATCTATCTATCTGTCTATCTATCTATCTATCTATCTATCTTAATTTACTTCCCTTAATTTTATATTCTAGTCTTAATTAACCTCTTTCATGATTTTAAGGTAACTTATACTGTGAGACAGTTTGTCTACAGTCTGAAAGTGAATGCCTTCTATAGTTTTACTAATATATTCTCTCCGAAAACATCACTTGTCAACAGTTTTTCATTTTCTAACCTCATCAAACAAAACCCACCTTATTATGTTAAGCTTTAGCATGGATGTTGGGTTACAGTGTGTCTGCCTTCTTCAGTAAGTATTTTATGGTGATTTAACCCAGAATTTTCTCTTTATAGCCATCTAAATAGAAGAGGATCTGTACTGTGTGTCCATTTGGCTTGAAGACATTAAAATACAACTCAATAGACATAATGTATAAATGAATACCTAAATCCTGTATAATTGTGTAAAAATATAGTTAAGAATGTTACTGAAACATAAATTATAACTAAACCTATTACTTTTTTTTTTTAGTTTTAGGCCTCATGCACACGGGCGTATTAGAAAAAATAAACAAAACTTGTTTTTCATTGGCATCAATGCGCGTTATTGAGCGTTATTGAGTGTCAGCGCTAAGTGACATTTTTTTAAAAAAGACATCCCTCTGCTATTTTCCACACCCAAATTACCCACAAATTACCCACAATGCCTAGGAAAAGTAATAAAAAACGTTTGAGATCATGTGACGGCGCCATTTTGGTTGGAGAGAGAGAGGAGAGAGTTACATTGTTGGAGTTTGCTGATCTTTATTGGAGTTTGCGATTTCTTTTTGCGATTTTGCAAATTTCTTCGGCTTTTTTGCGATGGATCCTGTTGTCCAAAAGATCGATGAAGCAATCCTGCTCATCATCTTGTGGAGGATGCGGAGAAGGAGGCAGTTGAAAGAGGAGAGATCCAGCAAGCGCCATCGCTTCTGGACCCATCCCCTGGTATCCCAGCGGCTGTCAGTGGTACTTCACCCAGATGTTCACAAATCTGCACACACATCAGCACAAATTTTTTAAATTTTACAAGGATGTCAGTCACGCTCTTTGATGAGCTGTTGGAGAAGCTGCGTACGTATATGGGTTAGGGGGTATGGTTTCAGAAATTATGTTTTAATAGGGCTTTAGGGGTTAGGGGACAGGCTTAGAAGTAGGATTTAAGGAATAGGGGTTTGGGTATGGGGATAAGGTTAGTGGATAGTGTTAGGGGTATTACGCTATTGTTACTTAAATATTCTATCATTTGCATGTTATATTAGGTTCCTTGCCACAGGACAGAGTTATGTGTCACTGCACCACTACTTTCTGCTTGGAGTTGTGATCATCTCCGTTCTACATGTGTGGCAGTTTGGGAGGAGCTACATTAAGTAGTGATGCCGGAGCCCACTGAGCAAATTTGGGAATCTGGCAATAGCCGATGCCCATCTAAAATTCCTGTTTGTAGATATGGGAGCGTACGGCAGCCAAGGCGACACCTGGATATTCCACGAATCGGCATTCGGACATCGTCTGATGGAGGGAAGCCTGAACATTCAACATAACAGGCCTCTACCCAGGAGAGAAGAACCAAATATGCCCTTGGTGATGGCTATGAAAAAAGAATTTTCAATTATAGGCTCAGCCGTGCTCGCCGCGTGGTAGAGTGCATGTTTGGTGTCTGTACAGCAAAATGGAGGGTTTTGCTATTCTCCATGCAACTGGATGTGGAAAACGCAATAAGGGTGGTCCTGGCATGCTGTGTTCTACCCAATTTTCTAAGGGACAATGACAGGAGCAATGTGGAACCTGAGCCCAGCAACCCAAGCCATCGGGTTCAATTCATGGACTTGCGCACAACGGCATGGATCATGACAATCAGAAATCAATTTGCTGCATTTTTTGTATCACTGGATGGAGAGGTGGCATGGCAAGAATATCACAGTTAAAAATGTTGTCATAAATTATCTTTCCTGCTAGTCTTTAATAATTTTTGTTAATAAAAAATTCATATTCAGGTTAATTCTTTTTGTGTCCATGTTTCTTCAGTTGTTACACAAGTCTATTTCATTCTGCATGGGGCAAAAATTTGCTGGCCTCATATGAGCTCAGCATACGTTTGTTCCATGCAGAATGAAAAGTGTGAATTTTCATTCTGCATGAGGCAAATGTATGCTGGCCCTATATGAGCTCAGCATACGTTTGTCCCATGCAGAATTAAAATGTGTGCTAATATACATCCAATAGAAATGAAAAAAAAATCACACATTTTTTGGGAATATATTATTTTTTTTTATTTATTAAACATTTTGATATGTGGGCTGGGAGCCATGGAGATGTGGTGATTGTGTGTGTGTGTGTGTGGGGGGGGGGAGGCTGGCACTCAGGGAAGAAAGGAGCTGGGAGTGGAGGTGTACAGTCCACATAACCCTGTGGTGGACCATAAAATGGGTTCTGGGGCATGGTGGGTGGTGGCTGCTTCTGAGGAGGGGGCTGATAGAGAGAGGGCTCTTGTAGCACTGCTGAGCTACTAGGGGGCATTGGGGGATCCTGAGATGAAGTGTATGGATCAGATGATGGCTGAGTATTTCTCCTCCTATACTCTGTACATATTGCAGTCCACTGATCCATACACTCCACCTGAAGGTGTTCCCCAATGCCCTCTAGCATATGATACAAGTAGCGACAGAGGTGTTTCTGTTCTGTCGGTCCAAGCTCAGCAGTGCTAGGATCCTATCCTCTCCCTCTGGGTCCAATACTGCACAAAGGACAAAGGCACGACTGGGCACCTCCTCCCAAGGTTGGCTGCCGATGGATTCCTGCAAAATCAAGAAAAATATAGATTGGTATGCAGGTAGATAGACAGACAGACATCGAGATGGACAGGCACACGGTCAGACACTTGCCTCAGGTCTTGTCTCCATGGCGGGGCAGCCAACATCACTGCCTGGGGAGAATGCCTGTCCAGCATTGTCAATGGCGCTGGTGGAAGGTCTGTCCACCTCCTGCTCTTGCTCCGGCTCCTTTCGTTTCCCAGCTATATTGGATGTTGTTCTAAAAAAAAATGTAATTATTTTTAATTTAAAAAAATTCATCTGCTGCAAATTAATATATAAAGGAATAAAAAGAACAATTTGAATAAACTCAATCTCTGCTGCTGTTCAGCATTGCTTGCCTCATAAAAGCCAAATTTTTGGCATATATGTGTGTTTTTTTTGTGGGCACAGGTGCTCCGGAGTGGGAAGCATGCTCCTCATCAGTAATGCCCCTTCAGACACGATCCCGGAGCGACTTGCATCGCTTTTGCAATTTTTTCACTAAGGTATAGGAGAAAAGAAACAAATACGTAAGTGTTCTGCATTACACTATACACAACACTATACAGAACAGGCATTACATGTACTTACTGGTCTCCTGCTGCACATGTGGGGTCATCTCCTCCCACCCCGGGGTGATGGATGAAACTATGTCCATCCAGATTTTAATTTTCATCAAATGATCTCCATGTTGTGGGTGGCTCACGTCCCACAGGGCAGGGTGAACCTCCACAGCATTTAAAGATCTGCCTGGGACACAACAGTGGCCATCTTGATTCTCCTTCTTCCAATATCTGACCCACAATTCCACAGGGGTGCAAAGGAGCTTTGGACATGAATTTCCTGTTTTTTCTTGAATAAAATGACCAATGACATTTTTTAAAGAAAACGCTGGTGCTAAAAATGCTGGTTAACGCTGCTCGGCGTCAAAAACGCCAAAACGTTACAGCCTCGGAATGCGCTGGCTGTGGGTTCTACTTTCAACTCACTAACGCCGACGCCATCTACAACTCAAAAACATTGGCATTTTTATGGGGCCATTGAATAACATGGAGAGCTGTAAAAAAAAACGCTAAAAAACATGGCATCAAAAAATGCCCATGTGTATGAGGTCTTAGAGTGGTGAGCGGTTAGATCACCTGTCATGTTTTGTTACTATCTGTGCTTATGCTGGGGATATTCACCCATTCTATTTATTCTGGTTGCAGGCAAAACAAGTAAAACACTCCATATCTAAAATGGGGAAAACATTGGGGTTTTGTTATTCTTTAACCCCTTTATTCCTCTTATAATATTTTAATAGTGCTCCAAACCAAAAGGTGACATCATGTTACCATTTACTTACAACATAAAAAACTCCCCAACAGATCTTGACTTTCAACTAGCATGCAAAATACTTCAGATCTTTAAGATGTAACATCTGATGTAATATTATTTTATATTAAAAAATAATAAACCAATAAGCCAATGGCAAGATATGACACAATGGGGGAGATTTACGCAAACTGTTGCACACAGAATCTGGTGGAGCTGTGCATAGTAACTAATCAGCTTCTAACTTCAGCTTGTTCAATTAAGCTTTGACAATGGACTACAAGTGCACTGATCAGCGCACTGGTAGTCCAGTAATTCTTCCTCCAGCTTTCTAAGGGAGGGTGAGTGAGCAGAAGACCTTGCCACCCACTGATTGAGGATGTAATGCTTTGCAGGCTCCTGTAGGAAGTAAAAATACACATAAAAATACACATTTTTTTTCTGTAAAAGAATGTGTATTTATTAGGCTTTAAGATAGTGCTAGTGCCTAAAGTTACATAATCATGATGACATTGCTGAAAACTGTAAATCTTAATATTTTCTGTGTTTCAGGAGATTTCATAACAGCCCTTTAGCTAATTTTCTGAGACGAATGTAAATTCTGATTTGAATTAGCTGCTTTAGTTCTGCATTTATGCTTATGAACAGGTTCTGATTCTACATACTTTACTCAGTGCGTCCAATCTCACATGATAATCACCCAGAGACCAAGCACTCCCACAGTCTAACACACTTTTTCTAATTACTGTCATCCAGCATGCAGCCACATCCATGAATTTTCATTCTCTCAGGGACATCATGTGGGAATGTTTTCTTCACAGGAGACAAATATAATTAAATTGGCTCTATATACCAATCTCCCTTCCACCAAGTGTATGTGCGTCAGCTTCATGACCTACTCATCAATCTCACACTATACGCTCAGCCCCTCGCTCTCCTAAGAAAGGTTTCCTTAATATTGCAGTAAAAGACAATAAAGCCTTACTAGGCTCAGTTCAGAAATTTTAGCAATGATAGGCACATTTATTTGAGATAACTGTGGTCAGAAGTCCCATCTAGGATAACAACTTAAACAGTTAGATCATAGCATAACACATGTCCTTGGATTGAGTTTGCTCTAGATCAGGAGACCTCAAACTTTCTAAGGAAAGGGCCAGTTTACTGTTCTTCATACTTTAGGGGGGCTGGTCTGTGCATAGCGGGAGAAAACAATGCCTCTTTGGTAGTGTTGAGCGAATCCGAACTGTAACATTCGGGTCCGTACCGAACTTTGAAGTTTCTGGGACCCGGAACCGAACACGGACATTTCAAAAAATGTTCCGGTTTGGGTTCTGGGTTCTGGTAGTTGATCACGCATGTTGAATAACTGCAGGGCAGCCAATCAACAAGCATTTCACTGGTTTGCCCTTAGAAGTCATCACAGCCATGCCTACTAATGGCATGGCTGTGATTGGCCAGTACATCATGTGACCCAGCCTCCATATAAGCTGGAGTCACTTGATGCTGCAGTCACATGCTCTCTGAGACTGAATAGTATAGGGAGAGGAAGCTGCCAGCGTTTTTGTGAGGGACAGATTGCAGACATTTTAACATCTGATCCTGCATCCTGAGATTACTACTACTGTTGCTCTGAGGGACAGATTGCAGAAATTTGAGAATCAAGATTTTACATACTGCTGCTTTGAGTGACAGATTGCAGATCAAACCCTGCCTAACACAACGATCGATTTGATCATACACAACGATCAGATTGTGGGAGTAATTTGAGATTTCACATACTGCTGCTTTGAGTGACAGATTGCAAATCAAGCCCTGCCTAACACAACGATCGTTACAATCGTATACAACAATCAGATTGTGGGATCGTACACAACGATCAGATTGTGGGAGTAATTTGAGATTTCATATACTGCTGCTTTGAGTGACAGATTGCAGATCAAACCCTGCATTACACAACAATCTGACTGCACTAGGTAGAGGCTTCTGCTTAGAGGGACAGATTATTGTTCAAAAATCATTGCCTACTCCTATAGGGCCAGGTTCCAGCTGTTGCTGTAAGTGACACATTATTTATTGTTCAAAAATCATCTCCTAGTTCTAAAGGGAGAGTTTCCAGCTGTTGCTGTAAGTGACACATTATTGTTCAATAATCATCTCCTAGTTTCAAAGGGAGAGGTTCTAGCTGTTGCTGTTAGTGACACATTATTGTTCAAAAATCATCTCCTAGTTCTAAAGGGAGAGCTTCCAGCTGTTGGTGTGAGCGGTGCATTTTATTACACAGTGAATGTCGTTGTCGACCTTTGAGAGGGAAATCTTGATCCTCTACTAAAAACTTGTTATTTATTACACAGTGAATGTCGTTGTCGACCTTGGACCGGGATATCCTCATCCGTTACTAAAAACTTGTTATTAGACAGGGAGATTCGTCTTCGGAGATGGATCACGTCA
>BLSH010302507.1:100624-113214 GCA_018402905.1 Glandirana rugosa | reverse complement strand
ATGCTTCAGTTATGAATGAACCAATTGGTACCAATCACTGACTCTGTTCATTCAGAAAAGGAAGGAGCTGGTAAATGACAAATTTACCGACCCGTTCCCATCTCTCCATCATGACACATCTTCTACAGCAGCTGGCAGGAGAGAGGAGAGGGGGGGACATCAGCTCTGTCTGGGGGACCAGGAAAGCACACAGGGACCCTGGGAACAGCAGAAGACAAGTAAACTGGAGAGAGGAATAAGGAGGAGATTGGGTCCTCTAAATGCCACCCCCACCATCCCTTCTATTCAGGTGTACAAGGGAGGCACACTGGCCCCCTGGACCATGGGGCCCGGTTGCATCTGCAACCCCTATTGTTACGCCCCTGACGTTAGGCCTAAGGGTTGCATAGAGAAAATTATGGGAGATGAGGCCAAAATCTGCACTGAGAAGCACAAGAGCTGCCAGTAGTTTCACCAACAGAGATGCACAATGAGAAATATTGGGAAAGAAACATTGAATAAGCATGATTTTTACCACAGCCTCCCATATACTGTATATCCCTTTACCATGTCAAATGTAACTTTTCGATCTTGAATAAAATAAAAATAATTGCTAAAACACATCACATTAACTTTCTAGGACTATACTTTTTTAATTCCATATACAATCACAAAACAATATTAGTCATCTTTTAGCCATAAAAAGTAAAGTAACAGATTTTTTCATACACCGCAGCAGATATATCTTTCCTCTGCTCCTCCACCACTCTCCTGGAAGCCAAAGAAAATTCCCCATGACTCCTGGGTATGGAGAGAATGTAACTCATCTGTATGATAGTGCTGGACTTTGCACTGGGTTTCCTTTTGCCCCTTGGTCTGTGTGGAACAGTTTGGAGCAAAAGTTAGATGCGTATATTCTTCCAGAGAGGGCTGCATTAAAGAGTATCTTTGCCGGGCATGTGTTAAGGGCAAAGGCAGCTTGCTTTTACAGGCATGTAGCCTGCATTTAAGATCAGTTTAGGAGGGTGCTGAACTCATTCAGTGTTCATTATCATGTGGCCTCCTTCTGACCTGTATTTGGCCTCCTTCCAAGCTGCATCAACCTTATTGAATGTGTGTTTGCATTTCTAGGACTTGACTTACTAAAGGCGAATAGGCAAGGGAAGCTGCGCTTAGCAAGGGAATCCTCCCCAAAGCTTAGTAGAATATAAGTAGCTTCGAAGGATGGGTATTTCTTAATTATACAAGAATTGGGATTTGTGAACCCATAACCCTTGTGTTGATTTGTTGTTATGCTACCAAACTTAGGCTTTAACCACTTCATATCTGCATTATAGCCGAATGACGGCTACAGCATGGATCTACTTTGCAGGGAGGCTGTCAATAGACGTCCTCCCAAACATGCGCTGTTTGCAGGGACGCGCACCATGCTCTCTGTGATCACCGAATCTATGAGACTCGGCTGATCACAGATCGGAGTAAGGGACTGGTCCCGGCCCCATACCACGTGATCAGCTGTCAGCCAATGTAAACAAGTAAACAAAAGATCAGTGATCATTTTTTTCCTCGCGCTGACAGCATGAGGGGAAAAAAGCCGATCACCGGCTTCTGTCAGAGGAACATCGGTCCCTCACACAGAGAGCCGCGGATGGCTATCTGTGCCCACCAGTGCCCCCTGCCAGTCCCACATATCATTTCCCACCAGTGCCCCCTATCAGTGCCCACAGTGCCACCTACCAGTGCTCAGCAGTGCCACCTACCTTTGTCCAGCAGAGCCACCTATCAATGCCCACCAGTGCTCCCAATCAATGCCCCAATCAGTGCTGCCTATCAGTGTCACCTACCAGTGCCTACCAGTGCCCATCAGTGTCACCTATCAGTGTCACCTATCAGTGCCACCTATCAGTGTCCTAGTGCCACCTATCAGTGCCCATCAGTGCCACCTATCAGTGTCCATCAGTGCAGCCTATCAGGGCCCATCAGTGCAGCCTCATCAGCACAACTGTTTATTTTTTCAAAATTTTCGGTCTTTTTTTAATTTTTTTAGCAAAAAATAAAAAAACCCAGCAATGATTAAATACCACCAAAAGAAAGCTTTAATTGTGGGGAAAAAACTTCATTTGGGTACAGTGTTGCATGACCGCGCAATTGTCATTCAAAGTGCAACAACGTTGAAAGCTGAAAATTGGTCTGGGCAGGAGGGGGGGTTTAAGTGCCCAGTTAGCAAATGGTTAAGCGTTATAGTTGAACTTTATTATATTCATTTTACAATATTTAGCTTAGGTTCATATAACCATGTGTCTCATGTGTCTCTCGATGTGCTTTTGTAGCGGATCTCTGTGTGTTTTTGTGCATGTTGTTGATGTGTTTTCATATTTCATGCTTTTTTTGTATGAGGAGATTGGTTGTTAAACACAAAACACTACCAAAAACACCCCAAAAAAGTCTGTACTTGCATTTTTTGTGTGCTCCCATTGAAGTCTATAGGGCCAGAAATGCCCTATGCTGCACCAAAGGAAGCACCTGCACCTTTTAAAAAATTGCACTGTACCATGTTGTACTGATGTAAATGGGCATCATAGAGAATAATGTGATTTATACTGTCATGCACTACAGCGTGACAGCAGATGCAGGAGAAATTGCACCAGTGTGATCGGGGCCTTAGTTAGGGTTGCCACCCATCTGGGATTCACCTGGACAGTCCGGGTTTTGAATCATGTGTCCGGGTTTAAGACCACCTGAAACCCGAACACCTTATTCAAACCAAACTGTGGTTTCCCCAAGTGTGAGTGGGAAATTTGAAGCTCAGCAGCTGGCAGGTACATCGTGGATGAAAGGGCGACTGAGGGGTGCTCTGCAGACTCTTATGTAAGGCTTTGGTGAGTAGAAGCCCCCTTACAGCAGAATTCCCCTTTACACCGGAATCCGCAGCATTTCCCCTTAAAAAGAAAAATGCAGTTTGGCGCTAAGGTGTTCGGATTTGGCTTGAAGAAAAAGGTGGCAACCCTAGCCTTAGTGAAGGTTCCACTTTAGTGTTACATGAGGGAGCCGTTTATGATAAACTTTAGTTATAGATTCCAAAGACTTTAGAAATGTTTACTATCTATACAACTTGCAAAGCAAGCAAAAGAATACATAAGCATTTACCATATTTATGCAAGCAATTGTTCTTTCAAGAAAGTCAAAGGTTTAAATTGTTTCTTTTCCAGATAAAGCTTTAGTGATTAATGTAATGCAAAACTTGCTAGTTACTTTGATGAGACCTATGAGTAAGGTGACTATGAAAACTGCTAATTTTGAAGATGCTTACATAATTACAGCTGGTGAAAACCCTGCTATATATACGGGCTGCTTCCCAGAAACAGTTCAGAGAATGGTTTACATAGCTGGAAACAGTATTTCCTCTGTTCTATTTTAGGAGTACAGTTCATTTAGCTCCTTAGCTATCAATGACAAGTTCAAGACACGTTTCCTTCAAGAAGGTAACCACTGCACGGGTCCCCTTTCAAAACACCAATGGAAATTCTGTACTGAATTTAAGAATGAAACTTGACCTATGTACCTTAATTTGTAATTGAGTCTAAAGATAAACCAAGGGGAACTACTGCTTTTATCCATTTGCCAGTTTAAGGGCACAGTAGTATTATGTTGACGGTTTCTCATTTTTTTTAAAGGCTAGTTACCTCCAAAGCACAAGGAATTTAATACATGAAACATATAACTTTTTAATTTTGCAGGAAAGCCAAAGCTGATTAAAAGCTAAAAATGAAAACGGTGTTAATTAACTTAAGGCAAGTAGGCTGTTCACTTTGAAATTTCCCCTTGGTTTAGTGAATGTGGGGAAATTTACCCAATCAAGTGCAACGAAAATAAAAAAAAATCTGAACATGATTGGAATATGGATGTTAGCAGAGTGTCACCTCATTCAGCCTATTTGACTTTAGTAAATGACCCCCCCAAAAAAACTAAAAGTCTTACAACACAAGTATAAACTAAACTTCCTGGCAAGTTCACTGCATTACCCATTAAGCTGTAATGCTTTCACTATAGCTATATCCATGTCTTCTACTGACAGTGTCATTTATTATAACAAGACAAAGTGCATTGTGTGTGTAGGAAATAAATATTACACATCTTCTAGTCTTCGCGCAGACAAATTTCTGTCAAAAATATATATATTTTTTCTCTTTTAAAATTGAAATAACATTTTTGAGAGTTTCAGCTCATTCATCACACTTGGAATGCCTTCATGTTTTCCTGTGGTATTACCCCACTCTGCCAAAACATCTTTTTTTTCCAGTTAGATGCCTTCTTCATTATACATTTACATTGAATTTGTGAGCTTCTCTGTCCGTTCTCCAAACGTGGAACTCATCATGTTTTTCTGTGGTGTTGATGTACCTTGTCAAATAGATCTATTTCATGAAGGGTTTTGTTCTACTGTCTTTTAAATCACTTTTCTGCTGGTCTCTATGGTTGAACTTCAATACCATGCATGTTGTTAAACTGTGTAAAAAGATCTTTCTTCTTCCAGAAGAGATTTCTATTTTTTCCATATTTATGCAGAAGTAAATTTTACTTTTTGAGAGTCCTATGTGAGGAACTTTGCCTGTAGTCTTCCTTCCTGCGATTTGTTCCCAAATACAGTTTTTTCTTCCGTCCCAAAATTAAAACAGTCAAAATAATATTTTTCTGAATATTATCAACAAGTGTTCATCTTTATGTAGGAGCAAAGTAAAACATGCAGTTTAGGAATTTTGTGTGTAATAGTGTGTACCAACCCTATGATCCCCAGATGATGCTTCCAGGGCTATGAATATACCCCTACCCCCTACCTACAGAGGATCTCCCTTATAACAGATCAACAAGTTATACTATTGCCCAGTGCCAGGACAAGGTCATCCAGTGCCCAGGGCAAAGATGCCAAACGGCACCCCACCCCCAACTCTCCTGCCTCCCGGTGGAGGAACAGTAATATATGAGTTTAACAGCTGTACCCATTCTATCTTTTAATTAAATATGGGGCTCACAGTGATTTAGAAAGAAATGCCTCTGCATTAGTGTAATCACTGGAATGAAAAATGTGGTTTGAGTCTGAGGACTGATTTGGTGGTGGTTTGAAGAGTGAGGGGTGCTGGGAAGGTGGGGACTCTGTGGAGTGCATGTGTAACTCTGAAGGGGGCCCTGTGTCACTCTGAAAGATTAAGGCTTTGTTCCCAGGTGCAGACAGGGGGTAGTAAAACCAGGTGGTTGACACGTGGCTTTATCGCCCCAGACCTAAACACTAACATATTCCTGCTCATGGCTATATATTCTTGCCAAGACAATACGTAAACAGCATGCCCCTTTTGATGGATGTGACAAATGCAGTTCTATGGCTCTGTGTCACTGCTGTGCACATGGTGTTATCATGGTAGTACAGCAGTACTACCCCCTTACATCAGGGTCCCCAAAGTCCCCCCTTACATCAGGGTCCCCAGAGTCATCTCTCACATCATGTTCCCTAGTGTTACATCATGGTCCCCAGAGTTCCACCTTACATCAGAGTCCCCCCTTTCAGTAGGTTCCCCAAAGTCCCCCCCCCTTTACCTCAGGGTCACCAGAGACACCTCTTACATTAGGGTTACCAGATTTCCCTCTACTTAAAACAGGGTCCCCAGAGCTCAACCTCACATTAGGGTTCACAGAGATCCCCCTTAAAGTAGGGTCCCCAGAGACCCCCTTAAATCAGGGTCCCCAGAGATCCCTCTTACAGCAGAGTACCCAGAGATCCCTCTTACAGCTGGGTCCCCAGAGATCCCTCTTACAGCTGGGTCCCCAGAGATCCCTCTTACAGCAGGGTCCCCAGTGATCCCTCTTACAGCAGGGTCCCCAGAGATTCCCCATACAGCAGGGTCTCCAGAGATCCCCATACAGCAGGGTCCCCTGAGATCCTACTTACATTGTGGTCTGATTCTTCTTAGTGGAGCAACAGGACATACACAAGGAAGTTGGAGCACTGAGACCAGGCAGAACATTCTGTTCTTCTCCTACTCTGAAGGCTAGGGCTTGGGGGCGAGGCAAGCACCTGATTGGTTGATGGGATGTCGGAGGTCCTACCAACCAGCCACAAACACTGACAGGGTGGGCAGAGGCAGGTGAGGAGGATGCTGTCAGAGAGAACATTTTCACAGACATGGGCGCTGTTGATGAGGATCGTGGCTGCAGCAGAGATACTGAACAGACATTTGTAAATGGATTACCCAACTCTACACTGCTGATAGCAGAGGTGGAGTCTGGGAACTGTGACAGCGGAGATTTGGTGAAGCTTCCAATCTGGCGCCCAGAGCCGGTGCAAGGGTTTTTGTCTACTTAGGCGAAGCTGCTTACCCCAGCACTGATCCAGGAGAATGACAGCTCCGGTCCAGGAAGTGACGTCATACACATCACTTCTTGGTCTGTGCACAGGAGGTTCGCTGAGCTCCCCTCCGCCCTTTCCAGGGACACTCACCATGACAGCACTGGGCCTGCAGGTGGGACAGTGGAGCCAGGTGAGCATGGAGGGGGGGTCGCGCTGGGGGAAAGGTGGCACATTGTGGCGGTGGTTGTGGAAGTTATAGGTGGCTTCAAAGCTGCTTGTATCACTTCCACATGAAAGCCGACAGTTGGCTTTACTAAAGCATACACACTCCTGGTCGCTATTGTGACTGTGTTTAAAAAACACATCTGCGGCACGGTAAAAATCCAAATATCCAACAAGTGGCTGGGGATTGGGATTTTACTGTCCCCCTATCCTTGCACCATAAGGCTACTTAAGCTGCCTTATGGTAGTGTCAGCCTGCACATCAGCAATTACCATTCATCTCATGCTCAGGGGGCATGTATTGCCTTTTTCTAGAATACAGTGACTAATCACTAATTACCCCACAGGGAATAGGAACTTCTCTGTCTACAGACACAAATACAAAAAAAGTGATTAAAGATCACAAAGAAAACCTTATAGGGAACATCTTGATCATAAAATGTATTTTATTGAGAAAATTTTAAACATTCAATACACAAAAAGGGGAAACTACCGCTGATGTAAAGTGAAGTTAAAATTGACAATGTTGACATGCAACTAGAACCTGCCGGCAAAACACGTTCGATCAACACATTTAGCACATCATGCAAAATATCTCGGGGAGATAGGTGGATATAACACCATCATTTATAGTGTGAGAGGGAATATCCATGGCCAAAGATCATCACTGAATCCCATGTGTCAAACCTGGGATATCACCAGGTGGAAGTATGTTCCCTCAGTTCAGGATGTGGCTGAAAGTCAATAATTCTGTGATATCGGTATAGCTGTCTGGAAAGGGGAAGAAGGGCAGGATGATGCTGGAAGCTACAACTGTGTCCAGGTTGAGGACCCCCGCTGTGCAGGGAATCACATTCACCCACTTCAATGTGCACTTCAAAGCAACGTTATGCAGGCAGGTGCGGCAAGGTGTAATCCCATAATGTGCAGAGCAGCCATCTGCCGTTACCAACAAAGTATAGCTGGCTATGCCAGCATCAGCTCACCACCGCCAGGCTTAAAGGCTCAGTCCCGATCCACCGCACAGGTGCAGAGCGTCCATCTATTGACATCCAGCTGCCGTTCCGTATGCCGGCTCCCAAACAAAGTCCACAGCTGACAGCTGATTATCCGATGCTCAAACAGAGTTGGAGGAGTTGCGGGCAGTGTAACCTCACTCTATATACAGTATCTTACAAATGTAAGTACCCCCTTACAATTTTGTAAATATTTTATTCTATCTTTTCATGTGACAACACTGAAGAAATTACACTTTGCTACAATGTAAAGTAGTGAGTGTACAGCTTGTATAACAGTGTAAATTTGCTGCCTCCTCAAAATAACTCAACACACAGCCATTAATGTCTAAACCGTTGGCAACAAAAGTAAGTACACCCCTGAATATGTCCAAATTCGGCCCAAAGTCTCAATATTGTATGTGGCCACCATTATTTTAAAGCACTGCCTTAACCCTCTTGGGCATGGAGTTCACCAGAGCTGCACAGGTTGCCACTGGAGTTCTCTTCCACTCTTCCATGATGACATCATGGAGCTGGTGAATGTTAGAGACCTTGCGCTCCTCCGCCTTCTGTTTGAGGATGCCCCACAGATGGTCAATAGGGTTTAGGTATGAGGACATGCTTGGCCAGTCCATCACCTTTACCCTCAGCTTCTTTATCAAGGCAATGGTCATCTTGGAGGTGTGTTTGGGGTCATTACCATGTTGGAATACTACCCTGCGGCCCAGTCTCTGAAGGGAGCGGATCATGCTCTGCTTCAGTACGTCACAGTACATGTTGGCATTTAGTTCCCTCAATGAACTGTAGCTCCCCAGTGCCGGCAGCACTCATGTAGCCCCAGACAATGACACTCCCATCACCATGCTTGACTGTAGGCAAGACACGCTTGTCTTTGTACTTCTAACCTGGTTGCCTACACACACACGTGACACCATCTGAACCAAATAAGTTTATCTTGGTCTCATCAGACCACAGGACATAGTTTCAGTAATCCATGTCTTTAGCCTGCTTGTCTTCAGCAAACTGTTTGCAGGCTTTCTTGTGCATCATCTTTAGAAGAGGCTTCCTTCTGGGATGACAGCCATACAGACCAATTTAATGCAGTGTGCGGCGTATGGTCTGAGCCCTGACAGGCTGACCCCCACCCCTTCAAACTCTGCAGAAATGCTGGCAATACTCATACGTCTATTTCCCAAAGACAACCTCTGGATATGACGATAAGCATGTGCATTCAACTTCTTTGATCAACGAGACCTGTTTTGAGTGGAACCTGTCCGCTGTATGGTCTTGATCACTGTGTTGCAGCTCAGTTTTAGGGTCTTGGCAATCTTCTTATAGCCTAGGCCATCTTTATGTAGAGCAGCAATTCTTTTTTTCAGATCCTCAGAGAAGTTCTTTGCCATGAGGTGCCATGTTGAACTTCCAGTGACCAGTCTGAGAGTGACAGCTATAACATCAATTTTAACACACCTGCTCCTCATTCATACCTGAAAAAAAAATATATATATAAAAAAAACTAATTTATTCATCGGTTTTTGGCCAATTTATTTTCTTCCTCATATTTGTGATAAAAAAAATCCCAATCTGCATTTTTTGATTAGTTTGCGTAAAAGTTGCCGCATTTACAAACCATGAGAATTAATTTATGGCGTTTTTACAATTTTTTTCTTTTAACTAGTAATGACGGCAATCTGCGATTTTTATCAGGACTGCGATATTGCAGTGAACATGTCAGACATTTTTTACACTTTTTTGGGACCAATGACATTTATACAGTGATCAGAAATGTAAATATCCACTGATTACTGCATAAATGTTATTGGCAGTAAAGGGGCTAACCTGCAAGGGGCAGTGAAGGGGTTAACTGTGTTCCCTAGATGTGTTCTAACTGTGAGGGATCAGGGCTAGCAGGGGCACCAGAGATCTAACTGATCCCGAGTACAGGGATCAGTAGATCTCTGACATGCCGCCTGTCAGAACCTCAAAGTTCTCAAGGAACACAGCATCACTCTGATGTGTTTTGATAGGAACACCTAACTGTTTGTAGGACAGCTGTCTATGATTGCGGATTTCTTTTTATGTCAGGTACTCTTCCTCAATACCTTGCTGACCATTAAATGCTCTGAATGCAGGTGATTTCCACTATGTTTACTATAGTACATAATACAATTCTTTATTAAAGCGGTTGTATCATCAAAATATGATTTTTACCTACAGGTAAGCCTATAATAAGACTTACCTGTAGGTAAAATGAATATCTCCTAAGCCTGTACGGTTTAGAAGATATTCTCACTGCAAGCGTCGTTGACATCAGCAGGCATTGATGTCCCGCCAAGGCCCGGCACATAGCGTGGGACCCTGCTGGAAGTCCGCTGTAAATATGAACTCCTGCGCTCATGAGCGGGAGTGACGTCTCGCAGCTCCGGCCACTCACAGCGCTGGAGCCACGTACCCAGAAAGATTCGCAGAGGGAAGATGGCAGCTCCCTCCTCTGGGACCGGGTGGACCTGCGGGACCTTTGTTCTGAGGTAAGTATTTGATAATGAGCTAGTATGCAGTGCATACAAGCTCATTATGCCTTTGCCTTGCAGGTGTTTTTTTTTTTCTTTAGGAGATACAACAACTTTAACCACTTCAGCCCCGGAAGGATTTCCAGCTTTAGGACCGGAGCCCTTTTTGCGATATGGCGCTGCGTCGCTTTAACTGACAATTGCGCGGTCGTGCGATGTTGTACCCAAACGAAATTTGCGTCTTTTTTTTCCCACAAATAGAGCTTTCTTTTGGTGGTATTTGATCACCGCTGCGTCATTTCTGATCGCCGCTATAAACAAAAGAAGAGCAACAATTTTGCAAAAAAACCCAAATTTCTTACTTTTTCCTAAAATACAAATCAAAAAAAAAATATAAAAAAAACATTTTTTTTCACCGTTTTTGGCCGATTTATATTCTTCCTCATATTTGCGATAAAAAATATCGCAATCGGCGTTTATTGATTGGTTTGCGCAAAAGTGGCCGTGTTTACGGATGATGAGAATTAATTTTTGGGGTTTTTAAATTTTTTTTATTTTTTACTAATAATGGCGGCGATCTGCGATTTTTTTTGCGATACTGCGATATTTCAGCGGACATGTCGGACCATTTTGACACTTTTTTGGGACCATTGGCATTTATACAGCGATCAGTGCTATAAAAATACACTGATTACTGTGTAAATGCCATTGGCAGTGAAGGGGTTAACCTGCAGGGGGCGCTCTAAGGGTTAACTGTGTTCCCTGGGCGTGTTCTTACTGTATGGGGGCTTGCCTAGCAGGGGAAGGGAAGTGGTCACAGCCTTCACGTAAAGGAAGGCTGTGATCACAGCCCTTCCCCCTCACACAGAGCAGAGGTCCGTGTTTACATACACGGACCTCCGCTCACTCGCTCCGGGGGGGCCATCGCGGGTAGCCGGCGGCAATCGAAGCTGCCGCACCCGCTCCCTGGCCCCCCCTGGACACAGTGAGCACGCAGGCGCACCTCCGGCGGCGCGCGCGCGCTCACTAAACTCGTACCCACAGCCACCGTCGTACGACGGCGATTTGCGGGAACGAGCCACTTTGCCGCCGTCAGATGCCGATCGGCGGTCGGCAAGTGGTTAAACAATGTTGGAATAAATAAAAGTCCATAAAATGCTTATTTTAATATTGTTTAATAAGCGTTAATTTATCAATTCTTAGCAGTTAGGTGGGCTTGAGTGTTTTGTTAATCAAAAGTTCCACTGGAAGTATATTTTCTGCTCTTTAAATTGCTTTTTAAATCTTGAGAATATAGTTGGTAGGCTAATACTGTATGTAAAGGATGTTTTTTCCTGATGGTAATCAGTGCTACAGATAAAAAGCCCTTAGAAGCCATCACAGAAATGCCTACTAATGGCATGGCTGTGATTGGCCAGTGCATCATGTGACCCAGCCTCTGTATGAGCTGGAGTCACGTAGTGCTGCATGTCATATGCTCTTAGGCTAGTGTAGGGAGAGGATGCTGCTGGTGCTGTGGGGGACAGATTGCAGATCTAATAACATCTCATCCTGCATTACAGAACGATCTAATTGTGGACTAGGTAGAGATTACTACTACTACTGCTTTTAGGGACAGATTGCAGATTAATAACATCTCATCCTGCATTACAGAACAATCTGACTGGCCTAGTTAGAGTCTACTGCTTAGAGGGACAGATTATTGTTCTAAAATCAACTCCTAGTTATATAGGGTCAGGTTCCTACAGTTGCTGTAAGGGACAGATTATTGTTCTAAAATCATCTCCTAGTTCTATAGGGTTAGGTTCCTGCTGTTGCTGTAAGGGACAGATTATTGTTCTAAAATCATCTCCTAGTTCTATAGGGTCAGGTTCCTGCTGTTGCTGTAAGGGACAGATTATTGTTCTAAAATCATCTCCTAGTGCTATAGGGAGAGGTTCCTGCTGGTGCTGTAAGGGACAGATTATTGTTCTAAAATCATATCAAACTGCTATAGGGAGAGGTTCCTGCTGTTGCTGTAAGGGGCAGATTATTGTTCTAAAATCATATCAAACTGATATAGGGAGAGGTTCCTGCTGGTGCTTGTAGGGACAGATTATTGTTCTAAAATCATATCAAACTGCTATAGGGAGAGGTTCCTGCTGTTGCTGTAAGGGACAGATTATTGTTCTAAAATCATCGCCTACTCCTATAGGGTCAGGTTCCTGCTGTTGCTGTAAGGGACAGATTATTGTTCTAAAATCATCTCCTAGTTCTATAGGGTCAGGTTCCTTGGACTGGGATATCCTCATCCGCTACTAAAATCTTGTTATTAGACAGGGAATGTCGTTGTCGTCCTTGGAGAGGGATATCGTCAAACTATACTAAAATCTTGTTATTAGACAGGGATGTTCGTGGTCGTCCTTGGAGAGGGATATAGTCAAACTATACTAAAATCTTGTTATTAGACGGGGAATGTCGTTGTCGTCCTTGGAGAGGGATATCGTCAAACTATACTAAAATCTTGTTATTAGACAGGGAATGTCGTGGTCGTCCTTGGAG
>BLSH010302507.1:72241-92794 GCA_018402905.1 Glandirana rugosa | reverse complement strand
CCAACTTTTTATCGTCTCCCTACTAAAAAAAATTTTTTACGGATAACGGCGGCTGCGAGTGATTGCGAGTTTTTGCGGTTACGTATTGCGGCTTTTTACAGCTGAAAAAAAAGGAACTGTCTCCCGGCTAATTTAGACTTTTCTCACACAGTTTGAAGATGGTCCACATCCACCTCCATTTTTGATTTTTTTATGTGATTTTAGTTTAAAAATGCTTTTAAGTTATTTCCCTGTCCACATTTCTTTGTAGGGCACTTGTCCGACCTTTACCCCCATTTTCCTTCCTTTTGCAGACCTCTAGGACTTTCCAGGACTTTGTTACAGCCATTTTAGTGCCTAAGGCCTCATACACACGGGCGTATCTAAAAAAATAAACAAAACGTCGGGTCCGACGTCAAGGAAAAAAAAGTCGACATTTTTCGGCGTTATGCATTGGCGTTTTTGAGCGTTAGTGAGCGTCGGCGGCAATAGGCATTTTTTAAAAAAAATCATCCCTCTGCTATTTTTCAACCTAAAAACGTCAGCGTCAAAAAATGCCGGAAAACGCCGGTACAATATTAGGTGGTGTTTGTTGGCGTTAGTTGGCGTTTGTTGGCGTTTTGTGGCGTTGGCGTCAAAAAACGTCAAAACGTTACAGCCTCAGAACGCAATGGCCATGGGTTCTACTTTCTGCTCACTAACGCCGACACCACCTACAGCTCAAAAACGCCGACGTTTTTATGGGGCCATTGACTAACATGGAGAGCTGCAAAAAACGCCAGAAAACGCCGGCGTCAAAAAACGTCCGTGTGTATGTGGCCTAAAAGTTTGGGTCCCCATTGATTTCAATGGGGTTTGGGGTCCGGGTCAAAGTTCGGGTCCTGTCCGGACCTGAACCCGGACTTTGTCCCGAAGTTCGGCCGAAAGAGCAGAACCCGAACTTCCATAGGTTCGATCAACTCTAATAAGCACCCTTGATATACACTAAATTATGTTTCATAGAAAAACTAATTTCAAATGGATTTGTATTATAAAAATTGTAAAACCAACAGTAAACAAAGAAGTTTGATGAGCACTTGAGTAGTGACACTGATCAATTAATGAATACCTATGGTTCAGTAGCATAGAGGACAGTATGGCCACCCGTGCCCCTTCCAGTGGTATTTACTGCCCCACCTATTCAGTATCGCTGCATGCTTGCTATGTCGGAATCATTCTGGTCATCCTGTGTAACCATCTGTTCAAAAACTCAGCTCTTAGCCTGGGACAGGAATTAACTTTTAGGACCTCTAATGCAAGACTTCTCTAACAATGTATCAAGGATGCAATTCACTGGGCCCACTTGAGGGGAGGATCCATGATTGGACAAGAAAGCCTTGTAAATGAAAGATTGCAGAGAGAATGTTTGTGTGTTAGTCTTGAGAGGATAACCTTTTCCCTTGTTGTCACCATACCCCATTTATCATTTTTTTTGTAATTAGAATCTATGTACTATACATTCATATGTAAATAGCATCCAACCCTTATTTTAATTTCTAATTATCCCTCTTTAGAATAAATGCTTTTGACTTCACTACCTCTGCTGCAAGCCTATCCCAAGCATTAACTACTTTTTCAGTAAAACAGTACTTTCTAAGATTAGCTTTGACCTTTTGTCCTGCTAGTTTGAGATCATGTCTCCGTAGCCTTGATCTTAGCTTGAAATTGAAATTGCCTTTCACTGGACTCATTCTATCTTATCAATATATTTTTGTAAGTGAGGTCTCCAGAACTGGACACAGTATTCTAAATGAGGTCTAACTAAAGATCTATATAGGGGAATCAGGACCTCCTTCTTCCTACTGGTGACACCTCTAGAGACGCACCCTAGAACTTTTATTTGCTTTCACCACTGCATAGCCACACTGTTTATTCATTTTGAAATAATTTAAATTAAGTACCTCCAAATCTCTTACCTCTATAGTGCTGACCAAAAATGTACCCCCAATATTGTACTCTACAAATGGATTCTTTTTCTCTAGGTGCATCATATTATGTTTGTGGGTTGTGTGCAAAAGGAGTTTCCACCAGTATGACACATCACTTAACCACTGACTGACACTTATTACCCCAAATTGGTATTCTCACCATATTACCTGATTACAACGTGCTTTTTTATTTATCATTATATAGATGATATGATGAATACCATGTATCCTATGTAACCGTGCTATCCTAGCCATATCCTATTACATGTGTAAAGAAACACAAAGGCAGCGCTCTCATCAGAGGAAGCTCTGGAAAAGACCTGTAGTGGAGTCTCTCACTGCCAGGAATGGCAGATAAAACAGAGCTTAACCATTGTATCAAGGAAGAATAGACACAAACTCCTTAATAGAAGTAACAGAATTACTTCTAATCATAAAAAGAGCAGGAAAAATCCAATAACTTTTGTAACTCCATTTTCACAGGAATACAATCAGATAAAAGGAATTGTGACTAAGTATCTTCCTGTCTTGCCTGCTGACAAGCTTTAATTCCTGTACTCTCTGATGGGTGCAGGTTTTCCAGCAGACAAGATGGGGCTTTGGGAAGTGCTTTATCACCTAGTCTTTCTCAGTCATCTAATCCTAAACGTACTTGATTGAGTACTATTGGTTCCTTCCGTAGTGGCTTGAACACATGTCGCTATTGCAACAAACATGATGGATACACCAAGACTGTTGTGTCATGTTCCACTGGGAAGGAATACAGCATTCATGGATTGGTTGTTAATTGCAACACCAAACATGTGGTGTATGTTGTGGAATGCACGGTGTGTGCATTGCAGTATGTGGGATGTACCTCCAGGGCCCTTAGAGTCAGAATTAGTGAGCACTATAATGGTGCCTCTTATTCGAATTTTAAAAACCTTTCCAATGTATCTAAACATTTTAAACAAGTACATGGTGGTAATATGGACTCTTTTGTTTTTAAGGGTCTTGAAAGGGCTAATAGACTCCCTCTGGGAGGGGATCTCCACCACAGACTCCTTGAGAGAGAAGTGTGGTGGATCTTCTCTTTGAATACCAGGATTCCTGCTGGGATGAATTATAAATGGGATTTGGATTTATTTTTTTCAAACAATGTATACATAAAAATTGAATTTTATTAGTCCTGTTTTAAAGATACAATTGTAAAAGGAGTATGTGTTCTCTTCTGTTGCAGGCAAATGCATCTTACAATCCTGGTTCTATTACCCTTTGGAGAAAGACACTTTCCTTTTTTCCTTTATATCAAGCAACTTATAATACAGCGCTGTGTTCACTTTGTTCTACAACTGATATGTCTTGTATCCAATTTGACTTAATTATTTTATTGATGTACCCGCTTCTGTATGAGGTGTGTAATGTGTGTATAAAAGTTTTTGCTTTTTACATGTTCATTAAGCTGTGACCAAGGCCCCTGTGCTGAAACGCATCAGCCTTTTGTCTCTGTATCGTACCTGTATGCTATAATAAAGACTTTAGTTTGGACTACTTGAGTTGCCGGATACAGTTCTTCAACTACGTCTAGCTATTACTTGTGTATTTACCATTTTGAATGTTTATTTCTCATTTTTATTTTGCATCTTATACATCCTGATTACACCAGATCATATAATTTTTAATATACATGCATATTTCATATACATTATTTGAAAAACCCTATGTAACCTTTTAACACAGATATTTTTGTTTTTACCCTGAACTGAGGAAGTGGCAAGCGTAGCCACGAAACCCATTTTATTTGGTAAAGATATTTTTTGATCATGTAAAGTTGACAACTTCTACCTATTTTTAAACATCCTATTCTAGGCCCCTCTGCTGACCGAACTACTGATGAGCCTTTTTACTGCAAACTCCTTTTGAACACAACCCACTCCTTGCACCTGCCTGAAAATCCCAGAGAAGACCCAGGAAGGGAAAACCTGAAGCATAGAGAGCAACCAGCTCTTCCCTGCATGGAGACAGGCTTTCTCTACCCGTACACTGAGAGGGTTGCGTGCTACACTATAAGGGCTCCCTGTCTCCCTCCCATTTTTTTTTGCAGTGGACACCCCAAACTATAACTGAGATCGCAAGCAAGCCTCATTGGGACTGCAAATGTTCAGGCCGACTACCACACCACAACCTCTATTATTTTACATTTAGAAACATTGAACTGCAGCTTCCATTGGTTTACCCAATCTTCCAGCAATGCCAAATCATGTTCCATGTTAAAAACATCTCCAGGGATATCAACCCTGTTGCCACACCTTTGTGTCATCAGCAAAAAGACATATTACTCACCAAACCTTTAGTTATGGTGAGTTAGATATGTCTGTTTGTTGGAAGTTGCAGTTCAATAAACTGCAGACAGATAAAATAGAATGGGACCTAGTACAGAGCCTTGTAGTACAACACTAGTGACTGCTCTCTATTCCGAATGAATCACATTTACAGCCACACACTGGTATCTATCCTTTAGACAACGGTATGTCCACTGAACCACCCAAAGGTTACTTTTAGCCAGTACAACATTTTAATTAAATAATTATGTGGAACTGTATCAAATGCTTTGCTGAAATCAAGATAGGGTATGTTCATAGAACCACCCCTACAGGATGTGTATGCATGTACTGTTGGTGTACTGTAGACAATTGTGAGGATGCAAGAAGAATTAAGTTGGATCAGTTGTGTGTGTGTATTGGCAGTATTGTAACATTTTTACATGTGTTTATTATACAGTACATTGATAAAATGAAACTTGTGTAAACAATGAATATGTCTCTGCCAAGCATCATTCCTGTATAAATAAGCCTCTTAGAAGTAAGTGTAGTGTACTATTGTCTCAGTGTCAGCAACATAATGAAAGACAAACAACTTACAAAGAATTAAAAAATGAAGACTGGCTTACGAAATAAAGTATTTCTCAGAATTAAAGGGATAAAACAGTGGGGAGCATTCCTGGTGGCTGCAGCCATTGGGATTTTGTGTAAATCTCACAAGCAGGCTCCTACCTGTCAGGTGGAAGCATTCCGGCAGCTATGTTGCCACCCAATTGCTTCCACACACCCACCTGGTAATGTGTCCCACCGCTTGCATGCCCCCTTGCCATATAGCCCAGACTCTGCTTCTCTCATACGTGGGCCCGGGACTGGCATAGGGAGTGCCGCCGAGTAAGGGGGAGGAAGCTGAGTGCACTCATGTTTGCTGCCCTCCACTCCTTGTTGCTTACCCAAAAAGTGACATGTTTGATGTCACTTCCAGGTCCGCCTCTGAGTGTCCCCTGTCAGCATGGAGAGTAAACAATCTGCATTTTCATTGCATTACATTCAGTGGAGCACAGGGGAGACAACCAAGAACTTTTAGACCTCGGATGTCTCCTTAAAGAGAACCTACACTTGGACCCACTCTGGAGATCCTTGGTGTGCTGGTGACATTTTTTGCTTTGACTCAAAACAGTTCCAGCCATTGTCACTACAGCACCCACTTTGATGCACAGCCATTTCTACAGGAATGTGTTTGTTGGGATAAGTGTGCTTAACCACTTGCCGACTGCCCGCCGCAGCGTGACGGCGGCAAGGTGGCTCGTTATAGCAAAACACCGCCACAGGACGGTGGCCGTGATAACTAGCATTGTGAGCATGCGCGCACCGCCAGAGGCGCGCTTGTGCACTCACTGTGTTCTGGGGGGGTCAGGGAGCAGGTAGGGTGAACTTGATCGCCCCTGGATACCCATGGTGGTCTTACCGCAGTGAAAGAATGGAGGTCTGTGTATGTAAACACGGATCTCTGTTCTGACAGAGGGGGAAGGGTGGTGATCACAGGCTCCCTGTTTATGGAAGCCATGATAACTCCCCTCCCCCTGCCAAGCCAGCACCAATACAGTTAGAACACAGTGAGGGAACACAGTTAACCCTTAGAGCACCCCCTCCAGGATAACCCCTTCACTGCCAATGACATTTACACAGTAATCAGTGCATTTTTATTTAACTGATCGCTGTATAAGTGCCAATGGTCCCAAAAAAGTGTCAACATAGTCCGACTTGTCCGCCGCAACATTGCAGTACCGCTAAAAAACGCAGATCGCTGCTATTACTAGTAACAATTAAAAAAATATATAAAAACCCCAGAAATTAATTCTCATCATCCGTAAATGCGGAACCTTTTGTGCAAACCAATCAATGAACGCCGATTGCGATTTTTTTTAACCAAAAATATGAGGAAGAATATACATCGGCCAAAACCGATGAAAAAAATTTTTTTTATATTTTTTTTGGATTTGTATTTTAGCAAAAAGTAAGAAAAACTGTTTTTTTTTGCAAAATTGTCGCTCTTTTTTTATTTATAGCGGCGATCAGAAATGACGCAGAGGGGATCAAATGCCACCAAAAGAAAGTTCTATTTGTGGGAAAAAAGGAAGCAAATTTTGTTTGGGTACAATGTCGCACGACCGCGCAATTGTCAGTAAAGCTGTAAAGCGACGCAGTGCCGAATCGCAAAAAGTGCTCTGGTCCTAAAGTGTGAAATCCTTCCCGGGCTGAAGTGGTTAAAGAGAACCTGTCACCAAAAAATCTTTACATAGGGTTTTTTTGTCCCCTATGTGATGAAAGAAAAAAAAAGTTATATATAAAAAAAAATGTTTAAATTGTAAATAATTAAAGTTACATCCAAGCACATAAAATCCCCCCTAAAAATTTTTGGAGGCCCTCCCACCCCCACATATACCAACATACAAACATAACTGCATGTCCTGGGGGCAGTGTTGCCAACCTCTCGCAGCGTTTTTTACTGGCAAAACATGGAAAATTTACTGGCAGAGCACATTTTTTACTGGCACCTTGCAAAATAACAGAACTCCTATGAAAAACTAAGACAATTGATATTTAAACACAACATGGAAACACTGACAATACCCATATCAAGTAATTTGCCTGGTTTACACTTAAAAAATCAGCACAGCATGACAAATTATCAGACCCTGATATTTATAGACAGTTGTAAAAATCACTGATTTTTACAAACTGTCAGTAAATTTACTGACGGTTGGCAACCCTGCCTGGGGGTACCTATGCATGAACACATTTATTGTAATACACATGTTACATATTGCTGTGTACATCAGAGTAAGAGCAATATTTCGAGCACGGGACATCCTCTGTAATGCTAAACTGATTACCTATAGGTGGCTTTTAGGGCTAGTTTACACTTGCTTCAAAACAGGGCTTCAGACAGGCTTTGCTAAAGCTCTCTTAACACCAGTCAAAATTTATGTCACTAAATAAAATGGTTAGCTTACAGTCCTGGTTACATCTTGTGTTTGCTTTGCTTTGCTTTGGCTTCACTTCAACAATTTACTCCATGTAGCTTTAGTGGTGCTTCAAAATGTCTTCAAAGCCTCCATAGAAGTCTATGACAAAGCTGGGTTTGAAGCACCTGTGGCTTTTGAGAGGCTTTAATTCAGCTTTAGCTTTGCTTTGTTTTGGAGAAATTGCAGGTGTGAGATATCAACAAACACACAGGTCATCTGCTAAGCTTCAACAAAGCTTCAAAAGGGCATCACTGAAGCACCACTGAAGGTTCATCGAAGCACCACTGAAGCCTCGCCATAAAAATCATAAAAGCTTGTTGACGCAGTAGGAGCTTTAATGTGCTTTGGAGCCGAAGCAAGTGTAAATGAGCCCTTAACGTGTTGCCAATGGAAAATATAGGATACTGAAGTTTGTCACTATTTCACGGGTGCACGCAAATTTAAAATGTTGGGTATTTATTTATTCGGTGCAACCCCATTTTTTATGTTTTACAAAAAAAATTGGGTAATTTATTGTATGCCCTAAAATTAACTATAGTGTATTTTTTTAAAGAAATTTTGCGTAATATCTTCTGAAATACTCAAAAATATTGGAACTGCCACTATTTTATTCAATAGGGTGTCTGCTTTCAGAAAATATAGAATGTTTTGGGGGGGTTGTATGTCATTTTCAGGCCTAAAATGATTTCGTGTGTGATAATGTGTGCAAAAAATAAAAAATGGACGATGCAACTGCCTCCATTATTGGATTGGATGAACTGGGGGCTACAGCAAACAATTTGATGAAAAAGAAAATGTAAGCTGCAAAATCAATTTTAGCAGTGCAAAGCGGATATCAAAACCAGGCTTGCGGATTCTAAACTTGTCGCAGATAGAGAGGAAGTTGGCAGATGCAAACTCCTAACTGCTTATGAAAGAGCAATGTATATTATCCCACAGTGAACAGTGAGGCGCGGTTCGCTTCTATGCAAGGTTGTTGTTGATGTGTTTTTCTGGCGCAATTTGCGGTGTATTTTGCATTTTTGAACACAGGCTTTTGAAGTGGTGTTTTTACATGTTTTTCATGAATTTTGCAACCTCTGATGCAACTTTACACTCTCTGGGACTCAAGTAGCAAAAGTACACCAAAGTAGTGCAGGAACCTTTATGTGTCCAAAGTCGCATGTTAGGATAAGGGTTGAGGGCTAGGGTTAGGGTTCTAATTATATTTGTGTTTCAATTCCAGGGGCCACTGAATAAAGGTTTAGAAATTCAAACTGGTTTCACAATGTTGTTCATAGATCTTTTTAAGTTGGAGCACAACACTGGGTAAAATTTGAGTATATTCTGTGATTGTTTTATGGTGTTTGTCTTTTGTTGATTGTTTTGTTAGGTAATTATTATTATTTTTTTTTCACTTTTTTAATGACTATGGTATTTTTTTTCTTTTTTTAGGCATTCCTTTTTTTTTAAGAAGACTCATGGCTTAGATAGACAGGCAGGTGCATATGTAGTTGCCAGAGTTATTATATCCAGATTCTACAGTATGGTATCATTGTATCACAAAACCAAAAGTGGTCAGATGGAGTAAAATAATAATAGTCATCTTAAGGCTACATACACATGGGCGTTATGAAAAATGAGCTGTAAAGCTAGTACCAACACCAGGAAAAAAGCCACATTAAAAACGCGATTTCATCACCGTTATGCATTGACGTCAATGCATATTTAGCTGCGCTAGCTTTCAGCAGCGTTTTTCTGCCTCTATTCAAAATCAATGGTTCCCTATGGGAGCCCATTAATTTGAATAGAAGGCGCACCAGAAGTCGGTCGGGGGGGTTCTTTGGGGCAGGAGGGCCCTGCGCCCCCCACCCCAAAGCACCTTGTCCCCATGTTGATGAGGACAAGGGCCTCTTCCCAACAACCCTGGCCGGTGGTTGTTGGCGTCTGCGGGCAGGGGCTTATTGGAAACTGGAAGCCCCCTTTAACAAGAGGGGCCCCCAGATCCTGCCCCCCCCCCACCCAATGTGAATGAGTATTGGGTACATTGTACCCCTACCCATTCATCTAAAAGGAAAATGTCAAAAACAAACACACTGCATAGGTTTTTAAAGTATTTATTCAAATCAGCTCCAGCGCCTTCTCCCTCTCCGGCTCTTCTCCCTCCTCTTACTCAGTGTCTTCTTTCTTCTTCTTTTTTTGCGGGGTATTTTTCATCTGGGGGGGTCCTCTTTCTTCATCTCTTTTGCCGGGTCTTCTCGCTGTTTTGCCGGGTCTTCTCCGCTGTCTTCTCCCTCTTCAACCCCATGCAATTTTTTTTTTCATTTTTGCGGGGGTTCCCCTTCAAGATCCTCAACACACAAGTCGCACCACAAGTTGGATCATCATGATCCGACTTGTGATGCGACTTCTATTCATCAATGGGCTCCCATAGGAACCATTGATTTTGAATAGAGGCAGAAAAACGCTGCTGAAAGCTAGCGCAGCTAAACGTGCATTGACATCAATGCATAACGCTAATAAAATCACATTTTTAAAGCTGCTTTTTTTCTGGAGTCGGTACTAGCTTTAAAGCTAATTTTTTATAACGCCCATGTGTATGTAGCCTTACAGATACCCCCAGCTCATGCAAACTGAGATTATAGCTTGAGATAATAAAGAAGATGTTTGTGGGTGGAGAAAAATAATAACTGCTGACATTCTGTTGCTCTTTATTTCCAGGATTTAAAATAGATATCCAAACATTGAGGACCCTGGGGAAGCAGTAGTAGGCCATAAATATGGTGGCAATTGGACTACATTCATAGCTTTCATCTTGCAACATGAAGTTATCTTTCTCCATTCCAATGTGTAGAGACATCAGCTATAAATGTACATGAGGAATGTCTGCTATGGACAGCTGATTATTGTTAATGGTTTAAGGACGAGCTATACAATGGATTAATCATTAACACTGACAATTTGCTGGATAACGTGAAGGTGTAAAAACTGTGAACACTAATTGTAAATAATTATTGCTAAGGATTTCAGTAAAGCCTAGTACACACCAGTAGTTTTTCTTTCATTCATTCCATCAGAGCTGGATGAACAAAAAAACTGACAGCTCAGGAAGAGAGGAATGTTAGTACAGCGATCTACCCTGCTGTGCAATTGTATTCCAACAGGGAGATGCCACCCCCTCTGCCAGAAGACTCTGGTCAGCGCTCTCAGCCAATGGCAATGTCAATGGAGCCGATCGGCAGACCTTTTTCGGTCATGGTCTTTCGGCTTCTGTCGGACTGGCTGCAGTACACATGGACCGCCATGGTGGCCCTGGCTTAGGGGGGAGATAGTCTACCACACTAAACAATCTAGCATACTATGATGGCCAAGATAGGACGACAACTCCCTTTTACTAATGCATCTCACTCCCAGGGGTGGAATCTCCCAGAGCTTTTCTGCTCCCAACCCTCGATGGCAGTGACCCAACAGGACCCGCACTCTTCTCCATCACACTCAGTCATGTCACGTCGCCAGTCAGAGGGAACCCAAAAACCCAAATCCAATCACGATGCAGACCAAGCTACTATATTGTCTCTTATGCAGCAAGTCCCTAAAATGACCGACCTACAATCAATTGCTTCGGATATCAAAAATGCCTTAATGGATGCAGTATCGGAGCTTAAAGAGGAACTAAGAGGGGTCTCCGACCGCCTGGAGGAAGTGGAGAGGGCAGCAGGCCGACATGATGCAGACATACAAGAACTTCAGCAGCATGGCGCGAGATATCAATATCATCTTATAGCTTTGCAGCGGAGGCTCGAAGACCTCGATAATCGGGGCTGCAGGAGAAACCTACGTATCTGTGGCATCCCAGAATCCATTGAACACAACCAAATCCCCCTGGCATTACAGTCTCTAATCAACAATCTACTGGAGAGACCTTACGACTCCCCGGTGGAATTTGAATGAGCTCACAGAGCGTTGCGCCCAAGAGGGAGAGAAGGCGAACCACCACGTGATATCGTTTGCTGCTTTATGGATTACAAACTTAAAGAGGAGGTGGTCATACATGCCCGAGACCAAGTGGAAATCACTTTCAATGGAACAGAAGTAAAGATTTTCCAAGACCTCTCACAGATCACGCTAAACCATCGTAGGGCCTTGAGACCCATTCTCTCCGCCCTCAGAGAAAGACGTATTATCTATACTTGGCGCTTCCCCTTTGGACTATGTGTGACAACACAAGGTCGCTCCTTCACCCTGCAAACCCCAGCAGACCTACCTCTCTTCTTTGAACACCTCAACTTGACACCCATACCAGTACCTGAGTGGTACCAAGAGTTCACCATCCCCGAGCTGTGGAGAGAACTCCTTCCACCTGAGATGGAACAGCGTTCACCTTGTCGTAGACCGAACACTACTCCCTATCGACAAGGTCGTCTGGATCCTCCTGCGGTTGCTCCACCGATCCAACCAATCCCGGACACAACTTAGAGGTGCTTGAGTAGGACACATGAGAAAGAGGCAAGGTATATTTCCTTTTTGTTCTCTATTGTTCACCGTTTCTCTGTATCCGACCTCAGTTTTGGCCCAAGACCCAGCCCACTACTCCAAGGCGAACCCCAGATGACATCATATTCTAAGTTCCAACCTGAATATTGGAGAACCTCTATACTCAAGACTTCCAGGATCATCCGGTTTACAGGCCAACTTTGCAGAATGGGCTCATTAACAGAACATCAGACCAGTAGGAAGATAACCCTCCCCACAGACTTACACCATAACCCAGGCTCAACATGGCCAAAACATGGCCTTGGTGCACCACATCGCCCTATATGACTTTGCTGGCACCAGACTGAGCTATACCTAGCAAAGACCCTGATTCGATGAGTGGATCACTATAAACTGACAGACCATGGATATAGGAAAGAGAAGTAACAACCCGCTCAGCTCTATATCCTTATCTGTTGGGGGGAGGGAGAGCAGGGCATGGTTCCCCCCCTACTGGGAGGCCGACACCTACAAAACTCCCTTAAAATACTTTCCTGCCCCACGTAAGCCAACACTCCTGACTCCTTGCGGAGTCAATTTGACTCATCCGCCTTGACATCACTGATTGCATGCCCAAAGCCCCGACTTTCAACACCAAATGCACCATACCTCTATACTCTTCTCCCCAGATGGGCACGGCCTCCCGGGCGGGCGGGGGATCACGTCCGGCTATACTGATTAAGATGTGATCACTAATGTTACTTCATCCTTGTGGTATTCAGGCTTTGTAGGCCTTAAGACACATATAATATATTAGAAGTTTAATGTGATGAACGTCAAGGTTGTCATAGGGGGCTCAAGGCCCAGTATGCAATATTTCAACGCCTTAGGCTGGTATTGGCTTTCCCATACTGGTCGGTCTGCTTTCCTAAAGTCTTTCTAATGGTTATCGGAGATGACTTTGCCCCTTCGGACCCGACGATGTCGGGCCCCCGTGTTTACCCTCATACAATTCTCAGTTACTTAGTGTGAATGCTACACTGGATAAAGTTTGGTTGATTGTTTACCTTAGTTGATTGATTGTTTGTATTTTTGCCTATGCCCTATCAGTCACTACCCGGGTAACACTAGACCACATAGGGGCCTAAATAATTACTCTTACACCGCCCTTTGACATATCATTAACTGTCTCCCCCCTGGTCAATGGGCCGCTCACTCTCCCCGCTGACTGCTCCTTCCACTACCCCCACATCAGCCTTGGATTCTCCTGGCTGTTCATCCACTTGGATCATCTGCGTGACCCGGAAACTTACTGTTCCGGTCTCACGCGATCCCCTACCACCCCCCTCAACCCCCTTCGCTTCTGACTCCCTCCCCGACTCCCCCCTTTCCCTTTCCCAACCCTTCTTAATACGCCCCATTCATTTGCCTTGTTAACAAAGACACCCCTGCAAGAAACGTAAGGTAGCATTCCATCCCTTTCTGTCCGTAAAACATACTCCCTGAATGCCAGGGGTTTGAACATCCCGGAAAAAAGGTCCCTAATCCTTCGAGAAATAGCGAAGCTACGAACGCAGATAGCATTCATCCAAGAAACCCATTTCAAAGGACCAAACTGACGAATGGCCACTTCCCCACAATTTACCATGCATCTTCCTTAACCAGTAAAACGAAAGGAGTAGCCATTCTCCTGGCGCATAACTTTCCCTTCCAACTTAAAGAGCAGCTGACTGATCCCGAAGGACACTATTTATTTATCAAAGGGACTATCTATGACTAACCAATAACTTTAGCCAACATTTATTCCCCCAATGCCCATCAATTATCGTTCATCAGACAGGTGATTGGACACTTGATCCCCTTTAGAGAAGGAATGATTATTTTGGGAGGAGACTTAAATGTTCCTCTTCACCCACACTTGGACTCTTCCACAGGCTCCTCATCAGTCCCGTACAGAGCTTTAAAACAAATTAAGCTTCAGTTTAATTTACTCGCGTTGCATCACTCCTGGAGGACCCTGAATCCAGACGCCAAAGACTACACTTTCTTTTCCCCTCCCCATGGAAAGTATTCGCGCATTAATTACTTACTCCTATCTCAAGCAGACCTAACCTACCTCCAAGATGCCAGAATAGAACCCATGTACATTTCCAATCACCACCCAATAACCATGACTCTTAAATTCCCTCACACCGAACACAAGACTTGGAGACTGAACCCTTCCCTGATCAGCAACCCCCTTCATAATGAATCAATTCGACACTCCATCCAGGAATACTTTGAGCTAAATTCCTCCCCAGAAATGGCACCCCTAAACGTCTGGCTCACCCACAAGTGCGTAATAAGAGGAAAATATATATCTCTACCGACTCAAGCTAAAAGAGAGAGGCAGGCAAAGATAGCATCCTTAATCACCCGAATTCGTACTCTAGAGGCTTCTCATAAGAGAAGCAAAGCGATGGAGGACTACACCTCTCTGATCACAAGCCGACGTGACCTCCTCAAGGAGCTAGGCAAACAGACAAAACGCAAATTTTTACTATCCTCTAAACTCTTTTACGAACATGCCAATAAAAGTGGCAAATTACAAGCTAGACTATTACAAGGTAGAAAAGCGCTAATGACTATCCCCGTAGTCCATGATGGTAAAGAGAAAAAGTATCACAGATCTGACAAAATTACACAACAATTTGCAACTTATTATTCGCGTCTCTATAATCTCCCGAAAACCACGCCCTTAGAACAGAATTCTGTGTCCGGCACCAAAGTGATAAAAGACTACCTAACCCAACATGGTCTTCCCAAGATATCAGCAAAAACCGGGCAGCCCTAGACAAACCAATACAACCAGATGAGCTCCAAAATGCCCTGAAGAACACAAAACCAGGCAAGAGCCCGGGACCCGATGGCTTTTCTAGCATTTACTACAAAACCTATCAAGATATCCTGACCCCACACTTTCTTCTGGCGTTTAACTCCTTGGCCCAAAATACGCCCCCCCCGACAGATTTACTAGAAGCCCACATTTTAGTGATCCACAAAAAAGGAAAAGATGCCACCCTTATAGAAATCTATCGCCCAATCTCGCTCCTAAACGTAGACATCAAATTATTCGCCAAAATTATAGCAAATAGACTCCAACCTCTCTTGCCTAACTTAATACAACGAGACCAAGCTGTTTTGTACCTGGAAGAGAGGCTCGGGACAACACCATTAAGGCCCTGAACATCCACTACTGGCTGACTAGATCCTCCACGAAGGGCTTCTTCCTATCTACGGATGCGGAGAAGGTGTTCAACAGGGTGACGTGGGATTTCATGGAGGCAGTCTTAGCTGATATAGGCTTGGGCCCTTTCTTGCAGGCAAGTATAATGACCTTTATTCGAACCCCCAAGCCAGAATCAAAGCCAACGGCCACCTCTGGAAAGCCCTTCTCCATCCGCAATGGCACTAGACAGGGCTGCCCACTCTCCCTGATAATTTTTATTTGGACCCTCGAGCCATTCCTAAACTGTATTCGCTCCAAACCAGACATGACGGGCATTACCATCGCCAAAAAAACATATAAAATTGGAGCCTTCGCGGATGACATCCTCCTATTTATATCCAACCCTAAACTCTCGATCCCCAATTTAATTAGAAAATTTCATAAGTTCGGGGCACTTTCGAACTTCAAAATAAATCTAAACAAATTGCATGCCATCAATATCTCCCTACCTGACCATGTAGTTAAAGAATCCCAGAAGTCCTTCCCGTTCACCTGGCATCTCGATGCAATCCCGTATCTGGGAATCCAACTCCCAACTAAGCTCTCCTCCCTGTATCAGTTAAATTTTGTACCATTCCTTCAGGCATTTACGAAAGAGATCAACGTTTGGGATAAATTGAATCTCTCAAGGTTTGGTCGGGCAGCCATGATACAAATGACAGTTCTTCCCAGATTCCTATTCTTAGCACAAACAATTCCCATCTCCCTTCCCAAGGCCTTCTTCGTTTCATTGCAAACTCAAATTAGTTCCTACATTTGGAAGGGACGCTCCCCTAGAATTAGCCTATCGAGGCTCTCGTCCCCTAAACACTTAGGAGGGATCGCTCTACCTAACTTTAAAAAAAACCACAGGGCTGCCCTTCTAAGCAAGTTGGTCGACTGGCACATCCATGTAGACTCCAAGGATTGGGTCTGCTTAGAGCAATCTTTAATGGAACTTCCCTCATGAGACTTAGCTTGGCTTCCTTCAGAAGATAGGAGACAAAAAATTGAACACCACCCCCTACTGCTCCCGCCCATAAATCCCTCCAGGAGTCATGTAAATCAATTGCAATGAGCTCTGTCCCCGGTCACATGACCCCCTTGAAGCACAACCCGAAATTCCTTCCAGGACTGGAAAAAGGATTCGCAACATTTTCCCCTACCACTCATCCTCGAGCGCTCCACTTCTTCGTACGGGGCCAATTTATCTCCCGAGAGAACACCAGAGACCTCACTATGGGCGCCCCAATGCCATTGTGGGCATATTTCCAAATCAGACACTACCTTAATGACTCTAAAGACAAACATAAATACTCTAGACCCTTGACACCTTTCGAGAAGCTCTGTCTGTCCCCTCCACAGAGACACCTAGTGGCCACCATATACGCAATTCTTTCCCTTCTAAGCCCAGACAACCTCACCCCTATCATTAACACCTGGACCCTAGACCAACAAACAACGCTGACACGTGAGAACTGGGAATCTATATGCAGAATAGCACACAAAGGCTCCAGAAATGTAGCAACTCAGAAACACAATTAAAAGGTCCTGACCCACTGGTACAGGACCCCTTCCATTCTCCATAAGATCTCCCCCAACATCCCGGACACTTGTTGGTGATGTGGTAACTCTGGAGGCTCAATGCTTCACATATGGTGGACATGTCCCAGAATCGCTCCATATTGGGAGCAGGTACGCAAAATCATATGCAGAATCTCCACATACTCCATTGAATTTACGCACCAGCAATACCTCCTACATCACTCCACAATCCTCAAACACTCTTATAAGAAATCACTTGTAATGCACATGATTAACGCTGCCAGGATGTGCATCCCCACACTCTGGAGACAAAGGACTCCTCCGTCCTTACATACCTGGTTCTCAAAGCTGAACAAAATAATGGACCTGGAAGAACTCATAGCTATATCCTCGGACAACATAACTGCCCACCTTAAATATTGGAGTTGCTGGACACATTTTCAAACAACCAGAGAATATGCAGAAATAATCAACAATACCCCCAGACTTCCTTCCACTTCATAAAACCCCCCTGAAATCGGCACACTTCCTCTGATCTACCCCTTATCCCTCCCCCCCCCCCCTTCCCCCTATTCCAATACCCTTGGATCCATAACATAAGATATATATTGCCTGACCTACGACGTGTATTGAAAGAGTACATATGATCCTTTTTTATCCTTAGGGCTATCAGTTTACAAGATTTCCACAATCTATGTTGTTATAATGTTTATATATGTATATCAATGGCACCACTGCATTGGAATGCCTTTGGAAATATTGTTATGTTTATGTACATGCCTCCCCTTTCCTAGTAAAATTTTATGGAATTAAACTGGAATTAGGGCAAGGCCACAACTTTATTGAACTATATTCAACTGTAACAGCGTTCAACATACCGCATAAGAATGCCAGTCACGGGTATACCGTGAGCATACATAACAAATACAGATAGTCTAAAAGGCCTGTCTCCACCATTAGTGCGAGACAGGCATTAAACTGATCACAGACTTAAACTTGAGGGCATAGCCCATAAAGCAATATCCATCGCTGGCCAGGTAAAACTGTGACGAACTTACAACGGGCGGGCGGCTGGGCAACTCTTGATGTCAGGATCTCCTCAGAGTGATGGGACGTACCCTTGCGTAGCCTTTTCTCAGGCGTTCCATCGCTGGCCAGGTAAAACTGCCACGCGCATGTCAGTGGCACACTGACGAGCGCCCCACCGCAGCCAGCGCCTGTTCAAGACCACCGATGAGGCCCAAATTAAAAATATTGAGGCCAATGTCATTTAAATGTACCCCATCGGAACTGAGTAGATCGCTGTTATCAACTTCAAGATCTTTGTGGCGCACTACAATGCCACCAATCCTGCGGACAAATTTAGAGACCTGGGCATTCACTTTTCGTCTAAACTGCTCCAGGCAGTTCCAGCCAGGATATGATGAGCCCAAACCAGCCGGGGGATTATTTCCGACCATATTACGGTTATATTGTTGAAAGTGGCACAGCAATATCGTGCTTCATGAAGGAAATGAGATCCACAGAATGAACTAAGCCTACATCGTTGCCCCCTGCATGAATGACTAGGACAATGGGACCAGAGACAAACTTGCGGAGGCGTGACAACTCGGGCAAAACTTGTGACCAACGCAGTCCACAAAGACCACGCCAACGGATCGGCCCAATTGAAGCTCCTGCTCAATTTTTTCAGCCTTCACCAATTCGAACTGCTATGAGGATTTCAAATTGGCAGCCATGGTAGGCTCCTCAGATGGTATGAAGGGGAACCCCAGGTCATATCCGCCCCTCAAGATCTATATAGGGTGAATAATGAAGCGCTGACATATGTCACACTGTCTGAAAAATTATTCCTAGTATGACTTATTAGTGTATAAAGGCGTGTATACTTGTATATAATAGCTTTGCATAAAAATAATCAAATGTACCATCCATAAATAGGACGTTGGAAAATAGCATCTGACCGTCCTTCAGATCCCTAGTGTGCTACTTTTATATATTGTAGGGATGATTATATGTCTCAAGACTGAACTTTAAGACTATATAAAAATCATCATGTGTCTCAAGGCTGGACACCCATACGGACAATGTAATAAACCAGAGTTCCTGAGGTGAGATTGTAATAGTGTGTGGCTCACCTACCCGTTTCAAATAAAAACATTCATTCAGTGTGCAACCAATAAATCAAGTGAATATCACATAGCAATTTAAACACTGTGTGCCTCAAGGCTGGACCCACAGGCAATAAAGTGATTACATAAATATAAAAAATGTCAAATGGGTGAATGTCTATTAGATCCAAAATATAGATGTAGAGGAAAAAAATAAATAAAAAATAAAAAAATTAAATAAAAATACAAATTCAAAAAAGAAATCCAGATAATAAATGAAAAACCAGTGAATACAGTTTCAAACAATGTTCAAAAAGGTGACTTTCTTCTAACAGTTCTTTTTTCCTCCACCAAAGTTATGCTTTTGTGCCTGGGTGTGAGATATTATCCAGTGATTTTTTTCTCAAGTGCCACCTCTAAGTGTTCTAGCCTCTCACCTGAGATGTGCTAGATATGTAGCACATAAAGGTTTCTTTATTGGAGCTTGCAGACAGCATGTGACGGAGCCCATCCACATAGAAAACAGAGGAGTAGGAGTGGAAGAGAGACAGAGGACCCCTAGTGGTGGATCCTGATCCCCACCACATAAAGAAACCTTTATGTGCTACATATCTAGGCAAGAACACTTAGAGGTGGCACTTGAGAAAAACATCACTGGATAATATCTCACAAAAGTATCACTTTGGTGGAGGAAAAAAGAACAGTTAGAAGAAAGTCACCTTTTTGAACATTGTTTGAAACTGTATTCACTCGTTTTTCATTTATTATCTGGATTTTTTTTAATTTGTATTTTTTATTTTTTATTTTATACTTTTTATTTATTTTTCTATACATCTATATTTTGGATCTGATAGGCATTCACCCATTTGACATTTTTTATATTTATGTAATCTTTTCATTGCCTGTGGGTCCAGTCTTGAGACACACAGTGTTTACATTGTTATGTGATATTCACTTGGATTATTGGCTGCACACTGAATGAATGTTTTTATTTGAAACCGGTAGGTGAGCCACACAGCTATTACAATTTCACCTCAGGAACTCTGGTTTATTACATTGTCCGTATGGGTGTCCAGCCTTAAGACAGATGATGATTTTTATATAGTCTTAAAGTTCAGTTTTGAGACATATAATCATCCCTACAATATATAAAAGTAGCACACTAGGGATCTGAAGGACGGTCGGATGCTATTTTCCAATGCCATGTTTATGGGTGGTACATTTGATTATTTTTATGCAAAGCTATTATATACAAGTAAGAGAAGAAAAAAGTGCGCCTCTAAGTGCAATAGTTTAGTAAAAAACAGCGTTTATTAAAACAAATAAAAACTACTCACAATGGTAGTGTTCAGGGAAGCGTTGCAGTAGTGAGCCACTGCTAGCTATGTGGAAGTCCTGAGGGATGAACTCCTGGGATGGGGATGAGGCTGCCTGGTGGTGGTGTTGTGGGAAGGAAGCGTCGGTGGCTCCCAGCGTCTCCTCCTTCACGCCACTGGTGGAAGATGCGTTCGTTCTGATCCGATCGTTCCGGCAGTCAGTTGGTCTCTCATCCAGTGCACAACAGGAGTGATTATGATTCGGCGACGCGTTGCGGGGCTCCGTGTGATTGTCATGATAGAGCTGGGAGAATTTATGGGCAAGAGATGGGGGGAGTGTAGTCTGGAGCCACGCCTACTCATGAGTGATTTAACCCTATGCAGGCATGAGTTAGGCTGGTAATAGGTATAGCAAAGTCCTGAATAGAGCGGATGAGCCGCTGGCTAGCACTGAATACAAAAGGTTAACCAAATACTTTTTACATGAACAGATGCTTATACATGGAATGGGTAGATGTAAGATAATAGTTGTATAACTATAGTTGACAACAGCAATGGTTAAAGACAGTAAAAATAATTAACAACAGCAATACTAAGTTGGTGCCGTTAC
>BLSH010302507.1:58346-71774 GCA_018402905.1 Glandirana rugosa | reverse complement strand
CCTATTATCTTAGATATGGTTTGTGGAATGGAGGTCGTCTTGCCTTCATTCAACCCTCCTGGCGATAAAAGGTCTAGGTGGTAGATCCAGTACATTTCTTGCTGGCACAGTTTTTTGTACCGTTCTGCTGGAGGTAAGGTGTTTGGTATAGATTCTATTATCCAGACTTTGAGCCCATCTGATGATTGATTATGATGTTTTAGAAAATGTCTGGGC
The DNA here is from genome assembly GCA_018402905.1 of Glandirana rugosa. Classification (NCBI taxonomy): domain Eukaryota; kingdom Metazoa; phylum Chordata; class Amphibia; order Anura; family Ranidae; genus Glandirana; species Glandirana rugosa. Next base: position 71,558 of record BLSH010302507.1, on the reverse strand, counting down.
ACACTGTGCTTGTCTTTGCCTCCTTCTACATATCTCCGATGTTCTCCGAACCTTTCTCGCAAGGGCCTGATGGTACGCCCCACGTAGTGGAGGTTACATGGGCAGGAGAGACAGTAGACCACAAACTCTGTCGAACAGTTGAAGAATTGGGAGATGGGGTAGGTCTTGCCTTTAACTGTGAACTGTTTTTGCCCATGAGTCACATGCTTACAAGTTAAGCATCGCAATTTTTTACACTGGAACATGCCGAACAGTGGGATGAGGCAGTGCTGGTTTGGACCTTTTTTGTGAATTGTCTTTAGTTTGCTCGGAGCAATTTTGCTTTTGATATTCCTGGCTTTACGGTAGGTGAAGTTAGGGCGGGGGGGCAGGATGGTTTTTAGGTGTGGGTCTTCCAGTAGTATTGACCAATGTTTTTTGATGACTGCTTCCATTTTCCTGTGTTGATTATGGAACTGGGTGGTGAAACGGATGGAGTTTGTGTCCTGTTTGGAACTGACATGGGTGTTGGTGGATGGGCGGGAGGCACATTGGATGTGAGCTTGCTGAACCAGCTCAGGCGGAAATCCCTTTTGTATGAATTTTTCAGTCAGGGACTGGCTTAGGTGGTGATAGTCACTGTCCTCTGTGCAGTTTCTTCTCAGCCTGCAGAATTGGCTCTTGGGGATGTTTTTGATCCACCTCGGATGATGGCAACTTTGGAAGTGCAGGTATGAGTTTCCTGCTGTTGGTTTCGTGTAATTTTTGGCTACTATCCTGGTTTCTTGGTGGAATAGGGTCAGGTCAAGGAATGCTGTCTCATCTGGATTGCTGGATGAGGTGAAGGATAGGTCGGAGTCATTGTTGTTACAATACTCTACAAAGCCCTGGACAGATGTTTCGGGTCCATCCCAGATGATTATGATGTCATCTATGTACCTGCCATAGAAGATCATATGTGCGGTAAATGGATTGTTGTGCCATATCCGAGTGAGTTCCCAATAGCCCATAGTCAGATTAGCGTAGCTTGGAGCAAAGTTAGCTCCCATGGCGGTGCCCATCAGCTGGAGGTAATACTGTCCATCAAACTCAAAGTAATTATGCGTTAAGCAGAACTCCACTGCCTCCACTATAAATTTAGCTTGTTCCTGGTTGATGTTGTCTTCACTGGAGAGGAAGTGTGATATGGCTTTTATGCCAATGACATGTGGGATGGATGTGTATAAAGAGTTTACGTCCAATGTAACCCATCTGTATGTTGGCTCCCACTTATAGTTCTGGATTTTGTCCAGGAGGTCAGTTCCGTCTCGGATGTAAGCTGGTAAATTCTGGGCTAGTGGTTGTAGAAATGTGTCTACATACTGGGAGAAGGGGTTAGTGATGCTACCCATAGCTGCCACAATGGGCCTACCGGGAGGACATTCACTGTTCTTGTGGATTTTTGGTATGTGATAGAAATAGGGTATGTGGTAGAAGGTACTATTGAAGAAGAGGTATTCCTGTTTTGTAAGGATGCCTAATTCTTTCGCTCTTGTAGTCAAGTTGCGGGCTTCGATGGTGTATTGCTCCGTGGGGTCTTTGTATAGCTTTTTGTATGTGGTATTGTCATTAAGTCTTTCAGCTTCTGCCAGATATTGGCTCTTATCTTGGATGACGATCCCTCCTCCTTTGTCAGCCATTTTTATAATGATGTTAGAGTCATCCGTCAGTGCTTTTAATGCTGACTTCTCGGCTGGGGTGAGGTTAGAGGTGTATTTATTCTTATTGGGCGCCTGTGTTTTGCACATCTGGGTTAGTTCGGTGTAGACTACTTGGTAGTAGGTCTGAATGTATGGGCCTTTGCTTTGGGTGGGGTTGAAGACGGATTTGGGTCTGAACCCAGTGTGTTTTATATGAGTGGTCTCCGGGGGGTCCAGGTAATAATCGGGGGGCTCCCAGTGATCATCCAAGTACAATTCTTCCAGTGTTTGTAGGGCTTCTAGTTCCAGACTGTTGAATGAAGGTTCTTCTAGTAATTGTGGTGCTTCTGGTTCAAGATTTTTGAATGATGGTTCTATGGATGATGTAGGGGAGCAGGGGAGATCTGGTGATGGATGTTTTGTGGAATATTTATTTATATTATATACAAGTATACACGCCTTTATGCACTAATAAGTCATACTAGGAATAATTTTTCACATAGTGTGACATATGTCAGCGCTTCACTATTCACCTTATATAAATCATTTTAGTGTTATGGATTAACATTCAAGTGTGAGCAGCTGTCAATATAGCCAATGGCAATTTTGCCTAACAGTGGAAGCGCAGGAGTACACACACCTAAGTACATTTCTTCGCCCCTCAAGATCGCTGCCTCCCTACTGAGGGGGTACCAATCAAACCAGGGAAGCATCTTTAGGACGCTCACTAGTGTCCTCCGACTTAGGAAGGTTGGCCCTGGAACCTGGTCTGGCGAGGGGAACTTTTCCTTTGCGGAAACATGGCACCTCTGGGTGAGCCCCACTGCAAATGGAATACTCATGTTTGAAGCGGCACTCAGTGTACCACTTGCAGTGGTTCTCATTGATCATCCAACAGATGCCTTTCTTGGACACTGCCGATGCTCCGGCAACGGCGCCGGCAGGTGAATGAAAGGACGCCGGCCTGTGTGGGCACATGAGGAGTAGCCAAAGGCCGCCGTCCTGGCAGTCAAAATGCAACTCCCTCCGGACAGCCATCCTTTGACTGAACTGAGTATCGTAATTGAACCAGCACTGCCCACCGTAGATTTTGTAAGCCCCCCAGATAAGATCAACATAACCAAAGAGCGAAGGGCTTAACTCTGGAAATTTTTCACAGAGCACCCCAGCATAGGCGCAGAAACCCTGCAGCCAGTTCCTGAAAGTGCGAGGAAGCTGCTTGGACTTTTCCCCTTGAGAAGTAACATCAATACACCTAGCCTTATTGGCTGTTTCCTTTACAAAAGGCACCAGAGATAGAACATCAATAAACGCATGGAAGCAAGCCATGCGGTCAGCCTCCCGCTGAGCAGACGCCGGATCGACAGAGCAGGGCCCGGAGCCAGCGGCATCATTGTAGGAGAGGAGAGATGTCCTGCAGCAGCTCCCGCCCAGCTGGGCGCTGAAAGCTGCGCCCTGCGGTCCGAATCAGGAGTGGGCATGAAAGGGGACAAGGCCGGCATCAGAAGATGGCCCACAGATACAGGTGAGGCACAGGGGCTCCTGGAATGGGGGAGGTGCTGCTGGGTAGATGTAGTGCTGCCAGAGCTGCATCCCCGAGGGAGGCGCTTCAGGAGCCACGAGCAAAGCGGCGGGAAGGAGGAGGGGGAGACAAGCCAGCACCATTAGCACCTGTGGCTGAAACAGAGCCCGCAGACCTGACATCCCGGACTGCTGCTCTGGGAGGACTGGAACTCAGTCTGGAGGGAGGGAGGGTGGTCCTGACAGCCCTGGTAGCCGGAAGCCTGTCCACAGCTGAACAGTCCAGGGGAGTGGGGGAAGCAGTCTCACCGGAGAGTAGGGGATTAAGCCAGTCTGCATGCCCCTTGGAGAGAAGGTCCCTTACCCGGGTGACCACTGCGTCCTCGTCCATCCTGGATCCAGTAAAGGCCCCAGAGGAAGGAAACTTGTGTGACGTGGTCTTGTCAGCTCTCTAACTCTTTGCGTCAGGATCTCCTCAGAGTGGTGGGCCTTGCCCTTGCGCAGCCTTTTCTCAGGAGTTCTGGCTCCACCCCGTCACTTCATACTTTAGTGGCCAATTCCGTCTGTGCCACTTAAACCCTGCTTTTGATCAAGCCCAAGTAGCTGCAACTCTCACATCAGTCATGGCTCCCTTTCCCTAGGACAGGGGTGGGTCAAGGGGCCTTCATTATCATAATTTAACCACTTCAGCCCCGGAAGGATTTCCAGCTTTAGGACCGGAGCCCTTTTTGCGATTCGGCACTGCGTCGCTTTAACTGAAAATTGCGCGGTCGTGCGATGTTGTACCCAAACGAAATTTGCGTCCTTTTTTTCCCACAAATAGAGCTTTCTTTTGGTGGTATTTGATCACCTCTGCGTCATTTCTGATCGCCGCTATAAACAAAAGAAGAGCAACAATTTTGCAAAAAAACCCAAATTTCTTACTTTTTGCTAGAATACAAATCCAAAAAAAAAATATAAAAAAACATTTTTTTTCACCGTTTTTGGCCGATTTATATTCTTCCTCATATTTGCGATAAAAAAAATCGCAATCGGCGTTTATTGATTGGTTTGCGCAAAAGTGGTCGCGTTTACGGATGATGAGAATTCATTTTTGGGGTTTTTATTTTTTTTTTATTTTTTACTAAAAATGGCGGCGATCTGCGATTTTTTGCGGTACTGCGATATTGCAGCGGACATGTCGGAACGTTTTGACACTTTTTTGGGACCATTGGCATTTATACAGCGATCAGTGCTATAAAAATGCACTGATTACTGTGTAAATGCCATTGGCAGTGAAGGGGTTAACCTGCAGGGGGCGCGCTAAGGGTTAACTATGTTCCCTGGGCGTGTTCTAACTGTATTGGGGACTGCCTATCTGGGGAAGGGAAGTTATCACAGCCTTCACGTAAAGGAAGGCTGTGATCACATCCCTTCCCCCTCACACAGAGCGGAGGTCCGTGTTTACATACACGGACCTCCGCTCATTCGCTCCGGGGGGGCCATCGCGGGTAGCCGGCGGCAATCGAAGCCGCCGCACCCGCTCCCTGGCCCTCCCCGAACACAGTGAACGCGCGCGCGCTCACAGTGCGCGTTATCGCAGCCGCCGTCGTATGACGGCGTTTTGCGATAACGAACCACTTTGTCGCCGTCAGATGCCGATCGGCGGTCGGCAAGTGGTTAAAGAAGTATTAAACCCAAAAGCAAACATTTATTATTGTTCTGTCCGCACTACAAGTGGCTGAGGTATAATTAGACAGACAGCTAACTCTCCTCCCTTAACAACTCATTGAGACAGGCGTAAGGTTCTTCTTTCAACTTTTATTCAAGGGGAGTTAGAGTAAAACTAAAACATAAAGGAAATGACATATAATTAGAGTTGAGCGAACACCTGGATGTTGGGGTTCGGCGGGTCTGGCCGAACTTCGCGAAAAAGTTCGGGTTCGGTACCGAACTTGACCCGAACTTTACCCAGGACCCCGAACCAGATTGGAGTCAATGGGGACACAAACTTTTTGGCACAAAAATGGCTGTAAAAAAGTCCTGGCAAGTGCTAGTGGGCTGCAAAAGGAAGTAAAATGGGGGTAAGAGTAGGACAAGTGCCCTACAAAAAAATGGGGATAGGGAAAATAATAACTTAAAATCAAATAAAAAAAATAAAAATGGGAAGGGGGGTGGATAATCTGTCCCTTACAGCAACAGCAGGAACCTGACCCTATAGGAGTAGGTGATGATTTTAGAACAATAATCTGTCCCTTACAGCAACAGCAGGAACCTGACCCTATAGAACTGGGAGATGATTTTAGAACAATGATCTGTCCCTCTAAGCAGTAGACTCTACCTAGTCCAGTCAGATCCTTCTGTAATGCAGGATGAGATGGTATTCGATCTGCAATCTGTCCCTAAAAGCAGTAGTAGTAGTAATCTCTACCTAGTCCACAATCAGATCATTCTGTAATGCAGGAGGAGATCTGCAATCTGTCCCTCAAAGCAGTAGTAGTAGTAATCTCTACCTAGTCCACAATCAGATCGATGAGATGTTATTGTATCTGTAATCTGTCCCTCACAGCGCCGGCAGCATCCTCTCCCTACACTACCCAGAGAGCATGTGACATGCAGCACTAAGTGACTCCAGCTTATAAAGAGGCTGGGTCACATGATGCACTGGCCAATCACAGCCATGCCATTAGTAGGCATGGCTGTGATGGCTTCTAAGGGCAAACCAGTGAAAAGCTTGTTGATTGGCTGCCCTGCAGCTATTCAACATGCGTGATCAAATACCCGAACCCAGAACCCGAACCCAAACTTTTTTTCAAATGTCCGGATTCGGGTCCGGGTCACGGACACCCCAAAGTTCGGTACGGCCCCGAACTTTACAGTTTGGGTTCGCTCAACTCTACATATAATGAGTATATACAATATACAAAAATATACAGAATATACAGTCCTAACACACTAGTCTAACTAGGGAAAGGGTTTTCAAACATACCGGCAATGTTTCCGTAAGGCTGAAACACATTTGCAGCTGAAGGTGTGGAGTCCTCTGGAGATGATGCATGGATGAGAATAAGATGGCTACTGGGGGGCTGTCTCTAAGACCTCATGGTTAAGTCCTTGAAATGATAGGAAAACTATGGTGGCTTCCAAGCAACAAACTGTCTAACTGCATTAAACTATTTACAGATACTGAGTATGCAAAATAGCCATTGGATGGCGACTTTACAATCCATTTCACATACCATTTAACATATTCAACAATTAACAATATAAGAAACACTTGCTGAAGGCATGACACTCCCCGCTTGGTATCCATGGATACCAACTATGATGGTCCCTCTGGGGAGAGTAGTCAAATTAGTTCTGACACAGGTCTGATGAAAAGTTTAGGCTTGTCTTGCTTAATGACCTTAACCTCAGCTTTCCTGACTTTCCCATCTTTGCTTAGAAATACTTGGGTTATCAGGCCCATAGGCCATTTATTTCTCTTCGACTGCGAGTCTTTCACAACAACAATGGTGCCAGATTCCAAGTTGGGTTTGCTGTCTTGCCATTTGTTTCTTATCTGTAGACTGGATAGATACTGCTTCTTCCACTTGTTCCAAGGCTTGCACTCGTCTCCACTGGCATCTGTACAGGTCTTTGATGTCAAAGTCGATTGGAGGAGCTGTGGGAACCTCAACTTTCTGGGTAAGCAAAGTGGAAGGAGTGAGCAAGAAAGGATCTTTTGGGTCACTGGGTTTTGATGTCAGGGTTCTGGAATTTGTTATAGTTGCTACTTGAGCCATGAAGGTAATCAGTGTCTCATGTGTGAGCCTTGAAGTTCCTAACTGTAGAAATATTGAGTCCAGGATTCTTGGAGCTATGCCAATCATGCGTTTCCAAGCACTTCCCATATGGTAAGTGTGTGGTGGGTTAAATGTCCATATACAACCCTGTGCCAAAAGGTATCTCTCTACACATTCTCTGTCAAGGTTTGAAATGATATTCAGTTCTTTGCAAGCTCCGACAAAGTTGGTACCTCTATCAGAGTGAATATGTTTGACAGGGCCTCTGATGGAAATGAACCATCTGAGGGCATTTATAAAACTGGATGTGTCTCAATAACTTCTATGTGTACAGCCCTGATGCCCATGCAAGTAAACATGACAGCCCAACATTTTCTGTTAGCACTGTTACCTCTAGTTTGTCATGTGGTGACAACCCAGGGCTCAAACACATCAAGACCAACATTTGTGAAGGGGGGTTCTGTGCTGGGTTGGGGCCACCACTGTATGGCTGTCTTCAAACATCTTACTCATGAGGAAGAAGAAATGCTCTTTCATTTATGGTTTCCTTTGAAAATTGCACCTGAGAGAAGAAAAGCGTTTTAGAGCCTGTATTCTGTTGTTAGGAAGAAAGGATCTCTGTGTTTTGAAAGGCAGGGGTGCTACCCAGCTGCTTGAGTCATTTTTGTTGAATCCCTGTTCCATTATCTCCAAGAACATATGATCTTCAATAGATAGGGCTATTTTGTGGTCTTCATTTGTCTTTTGGAAAACTGAGCATCCCTTTGTCTTTGGCTTCATCGCAGGGAAATTTGCTGGTGTAAAGATTGGAATGTATGACACTAGCAGGCTTCTCTTTTATGAGGAATCTGTTGGGGCAAGGTTGAAGAAGGGATGGGACTCTAATGTCTTTGTAAAAATAGAGCTCACCTGGTTGGTTTGTGAGCACTTCCTAGGCAGACATCGCCTATAATGACCCATCCTGGGTCCAGCTTCTAAGCGTAAGGGGAGTTGTGGGGGCTATTGATGTGTTTTCTCACCTTGTGAACTCTGATGATATCTCTCCCAAGCAGGAGCGCTATCTGAGCCTGGGGATCAAGCAGATGTGCTATGCTCTTCAGATGCCTGTGTTGAAATGCCACCTCAGGTGTAGGGATCTCCCCTCTGTCAGTTGGAACTGATTGCATTCAATTAAGGTTGGCAGAGCCATGTTTGGCCATCAATGGATTTGATTTGGTAACCAATGGCCTTTCTCCCAATTTCTTCACTCACGCCTGTACAAGTCTTGAGTGAGTATGAAGCGCTAGCTCCCTTGATTTTAAGAGTGTAGAAGAAGCCTGAGCTAGCAAGTGATCTGTTGCTTTGATCATCCAAGATTGCATACAACTTTACTGTTTTTTGTCTGTGACCTATGGGGTAAACTGTGACAAGACAAATCTTAGAGCAGGATTTGCCAGAGAGACCTTCTCTGCAGAGTTCGGTGCACTGGGATGTCACTACAGGAGGTACTGTGTCTCACTGCTCCCCGCTGTGCTCTTCAGCCTAGTTTGAGGAGGTAAGAGTCCATGGCGCTGACCCTGGATGTAAAACCATGTTGTGCTCTGTGCTGTCACAGTTTATGTTCACTTTGCTGTTCTTTGCAAGGTGCAAAGTTGACGCACAGCACCTGAAGCAAATTCTGTTTGCTTTAAGAAATGTTTTGCGATCTTGGAGAATTTTTTCTTTGAAACCTCTGCATTTTAGCAATGGGTGGGGCTTCTTGTGAAGGGGGCACTCTCTGCTTGGGTTCTCTGTTGGTGATACGCTTGTTTTGTGTACTGCAACAGATAAGTCTTTGAAGTTGTGAGTTGAAGTAGGCTTACCTGTCCTAGGGTAAGTACAGGGTGGGCCATTTATATGGATACACCTTAATAAAATGGGAATGGTTGGTGATATTAACTTCCTGTTTGTGGCACATTAGTATATATGAGGGGGGAAACTTTTCAAGATGGGTGGTGACCATGGCGGCCATTTTGAAGTTGGCCATTTTGAATCCAACTTTTGTTATTTCAATAGGAAGAGGGTCATGTGACACATCAAACTTATTGGGAATTTCACAAGAAAAACAATGGTGTGCTTGGTTTTAATGTAACTTTATTCTTTCATGAGTTATTTACAAGTTTCTGACCACTTATAAAGTGTGCTGCCCATTGTGTTGGATTGTCAATGCAACCCTCTTTTCCCACTCTTCACACACTGATCGCAACACCGCAGGAGAAATGCTAGCATAGGCTTCCAGTATCCGTAGTTTCAGGTGCTGCACATCTCGTATCTTCACAGCATAGACAATTGCCTTCAGATGACCCCAAAGATAAAAGTCTAAGAGGGTCAGATCGGGAGACCTTGCCTATCAGCTGGTGGTGCTGTTTATTGTGGCGGGCTGCTGACAAAGCTTTTCCACATTTTGGCCATGCTAACCCTGTCTTCTGAGGTGCTGGCGGTACCACAGCTGCGTTGGCAACCTCTTCCTCCTCCTCCTCTGCCTTCGCCTTGTGCTTCCACTGAGCAGCCCGGTGTCATTTGGGAATGCCCTCAGCAGCGCGTCTACCAGCGTGCGCTTGTAGTCGCGCATCTTCCGATCACGCTCCAGTGAGGGAATTAAGGACGGCACGTTGTCCTTGTAACGGGGATCCAGCAGGGTGGCCACCCAGTAATCAGCACAAGTTAAAATGTGGGCAACTCGGCTGTCATTGAGCAGGCACTGCAGCATGTAGTTGCTCAAGTGTGTCAGGCTGCCCAGAGGCAAAGACAATCTGTCCTCTGTGGGAGGTGTATCATCTGTGTCCTCCGTATCCCCCAGCCATGCTCCAGTGATGCCCACGAGCTGTGTTGGGTGCCACCCTGCTGTGAACACGGTTCCTCCTCCTCCTTGTCATCTTCCTCATCCTCCTCATCCTCCAGAACTGTGCTTTGGCTTGAAATTTTTTTACCTGGTCTATGCTGGTGCAGGAACCCACCCTCCGAGCCACTTGTGAATGACTGGCCTGATAACCATGGAAATGACCCCTCTTCCTTCTCCTCTTCCTCCTGTGCCACATCCTCTTCCATTGTCGCCCCAAGTGTTTTTTCAAAGAGACATAGAAGTGGGATAGTAACGCTGAGAACAGCGTCATCAGCACTGGCCATGTTGGTGGAGTACTTGAAACACCCCAATATGGTACACAGGTCTCGCATGGAGGCCCACTCATTGGTGGTGAAGTGGTGGTGTTCCACAGAGCGACTGACCCGTGCGTGCTGCAGCTGAAACTCCACTATTGCCTGCTGCTGCTCGCACAGCCTCTCCAGCATGTGCAAGGTGGAGTTACACCTTGTGGGCAGGTCTCATAGGAGGCGGTGAGCGGGAAGGCCGAAGTTCTGCTGCAGCACAGGCAGGCAAGAAGCAGCAGGGTGAGAAAGCTGAAAGTACACAAAGACAGCCCGCACTTTCTGCAGCAGCTCTGACATATCCGGGTAGTTTTTTAGAAATTTCTGCACCACCAAATTCAGCACATGCGCCAGGCAAGGGTTGTGCATCAAACCGGCTAGGCCCAGAGCTGCTACGAGATTTCGCCCATTATTGCACACCACCAGGCCGAGCTTGAGGCTCAGTAGCAACAAGTATCTCATCAGTCTGTTATTCGATGCCCATCCACAGCTGCTGCGCAGTGGGGGGTTTATCCCCCAAACATATCAGTTTTAAAACTGCCTGCTGTTGTTTCCCCCTGGATCTGCTGAAGTTGGCAGTGAAGGTGTTACACTGAGCGGATGAGGAGGTGGTAGAGGAGGAGGAGGAAGCACAGTAGGAGGAAGAGGCAACAGGAGGCCATGCGCCAAACGACTAGACGCCTCAGGCCCACCCGCCACTACATTTGTCCAGTGTGCAGTTAGCGAGATATAGCATCCCTGCCCATGCTTACTGGTCCATTTATCAGTGGTTATGTGGACCTTGCCACAGATGGCGTTGCGCAGTGCACACTTGATCTTGTCCCCGACTTGTTTGTGCAGGGAAGGGATGGCTCACCTGGAAAAGTAGTGGCGGCTGGGAACCACGTACTGGGGGACAGCCATCACCATCAGGTTTTTAAAACGGTCCGTGTCCCCTAGACGGAATGACAGCATTTCAAAGGCCAGGAATTTTGAAATGCTGACATTCAGGGCCAGAGATCGCGGGTGGGTGGGGGGGTACTTCCTCTTTCTCTCCAGTGTTTGGGAGATGGAGAGCTGTAAGCTTCCATGGGACCGTGTAGAAATGCTTGGGGAAGGTGGCGGACATGGTGGCGTTGCTGTCACATCGACTGTTTGCTGGGTGGCAGGTGACACTGGCACTGTAGAGGAGGAGGAAGAGGCCGAGGCAGCAGCAGAAGAGGAAGCAGGAGGAGGCCAAGACCTTTCTTGGATTTTGAGGTACTTATTCCACTGCAGCTTGCTTAGATGCCTGGTCATGCAGGTTGTGCTCAGGTTTAGAAGATTTATGCCTTGCTTCAGGCTCTCATTGCACAGCATGCAAACCCCTTGTCTGAACTCCCACATTGTCTGGAGAACTGCCACGATGGGGAACGCCTTTGAGCTGCCTTTGGTGTGCTAGGTCCCTGGGTGCGGTGGGTAGTAGCAGGCATATTGTCTAGGGAACGCTCGCTCCGCTTTTGCAACCTGCTTCCTCTTTTGCTGTGCTGGTGCTTCTGTGCAACCACCACCTCTTCCTCCAAACTGCATACGTCACTCGCATGACCTTCATTCCATGTGGGGTCTAGGACCTCATCGTCCTCCTCCACATTATCTTCCACCCACTGTTCACCACTGCCCTCCTTGTCAGTCTGCACACTGTGGAAAGCCGCAGCAGTTGGAACCTGTGTTTCGTCATCATCAGAGACGTGCTGCGCTGGTGTTTACATGTACTCGTCCTGCAACAGAAGTGGTTGGGCATCGGTGCACTCAATGTCTTCCACTTCTGGGGCAGGGCTATGTGGATGGCCCACAGAAAGCAAACCAGGAGAGTCATCAAAAAGCATAACAGACTGTTGCATGACTTGGGGCTCAGACTGCTTGGCTGATTTACAAGGGGCTGAAGTGAAAGGCAGATGGCCATGGGGTTCAGGTGCCAACTCTGAGCTTTTGTAAAGGAACCAGGTGGGAGACAATGTGAAGGAACTGGAGGCATTGTCAGCCACCCAATCTACTAGCGCCTGTACTTGTTCTGGCCTCACCATTCGTTGAGCGGCATTCGGGTCTACCATATAACGTTGAAGGTTCTGTCGGCTACTAGCACCTGAAGAAGGTGTTTCACTTGTGCGTGTAGCTGGCCCAAATCGACCACGTCCTCTCCTTGCAACAGGAACTTCACCAACACCACCAACACCAGCAGCACCATGACCACGTCCCTTATTTGACACTCTCCTCATTCTGGCAGCAAATGTACTATGTAGCATTATTTATTAATACATAAAAAAAATTCTTTTTTTTTGGAAAACAGGAACGTAGACGCACTTATTTTTGTGCAAGAAATGCACCGCTCACACCAGCAGCAGGAACCTCTCCCTACACCAGTATGATATGAATTTAGAACAATAATCTGTCCCCCACAGGAGCAGCAGGAACCTCTCCCTGTAGCACTATGATGAGATGATTTTAGAACAATAATCTGTCCCTCACAGCACCAGCAGGAACCTCTCCCTCTAGCAGTATGTGATCATTTTAGAACAATAATCTGTCCTTCACAGGAGCAGCAGGAACTTCTCCCTCTAGCAGTAGGAGATGATTTTAGAACAATAATCTGTCCCTCACAGCACCAGCAGGAAACTCTCCCTATAGCACTATAATGCGGTGATTTTAGAGCAATAATCTGTCCCTCACAGGAGCAGCAGGAACCTCTCAATCTAGCAGTATGTGATGATTTTAGAACAATAATCTGTCCCTCACAGGAGCAGCAGGACCATCTCTCTGTAGCACTATGATGAGATGATTTTAGAACAATAATCTGTCCCTCACAGGAGCAGCAGGAACCTCTCCCTCTAGCAGTATGATGAGATGATTTTAGAACAATAATCTGTCCCTCAGAGGAGCAGCAGGAACCTCTCCCTCTAGCAGTATGTGATGATTTAAAAAAAATAATCTGTCCCTCACAGGAGCAGCAGGAACCTCTCCCTATAGCACTATGATGAGATGATTTTAGAACAATAATCTGTCCCTCACAAACAATATTTTTGTAGTGTATGACGATCTCCCTCTCCAAGGACGACGAGGACACTCCCTGTCGAATAACAAGATTTTAGTAG
>BLSH010302507.1:42598-56103 GCA_018402905.1 Glandirana rugosa | reverse complement strand
ACAAGATTTTAGTAGAGGATCATGATATCCCTCTCCAAGGACGACCACGACACTCCCTGTCTAATAACAAGATTTTAGTAGAGGATCACGATATCCCTCTCCAAGGAACAATAATCTGTCCCTCACAGCACCAGCAGGAACCTCTCCCTATAGCAGTAGGAGATTATTTTAGAACAATAATCTGTCCCTCACAGCACCAGCAGGAACCTCTCCCTATATTGCTAGGAGGTGATTTTAGACCAATAATCTGTCCCCCACAGCACCAGCAGGAACCTCTCCCTATAGCACTAGGAGATGATTTTAGAACAATAATCTGTCCCTCACAGCTCCAGCAGGAACCTCTCCCTATAGCACTAGGAGATGATTTTAGAACAATAATCTGTCCCTCACAGCACCAGCAGGAACCTCTCCCTATAGTACTAGGAGATGATTTTAGAACAATACTCTATCCCTCACAGCACTAGTAAACTGTACCTAGTCCAGTATCAGATAGTTTTAGAATGCTAAGCTTTCCCCTCACAGCACCGCCGGTAACCTGTCTGTAATGGAGGATGAGATGATATTAGATCGGTAATCTATCCCTCACAGCACCAGTAAACTGTACCTAGTCCAGTATCAGATGGTTTTAGAATGCTAAGCTTTCCCCTCACAGCACCACCAGGAACCTGTCTGTAATGGAGGATGAGATGATATTATATCGGTAATCTATCCCTCATAGCACCAGTAAACTGTACCTAGTCCAGTATCAGATGGTTTTAGAATGCTAAGCTTTCCCCTCACAGCACCACCAGGAACCTGTCTGTAATGGAGGATGAGATGATATTATATCGGTAATCTATCCCTCACAGCACCAGTAAACTGTACCTAGTCCAGTATCAGATGGTTTTAGAACGCTAAGCTTTCCCCTCACAGCACCACCAGGAACCTGTCTGTAATTGAGGATTAGATCATATTAGATCGGTAATCTGTCCCTCACAACACTAGTAAACTCTACCTAGTCCAGTATCTGATCGTTTTAGAATGCTAAGCTTTCCCCTCACAGCACCGCCAGGAATCTGTCTGTAATTCAGGATGAGATCATATTAGATTGGTAATCTGTCCCTCACAGCGCCGGCAGCATGCTCTCCCTACACTAGCCTGAGACGATGTGACACGCGGCATACGTGACTCCAGCTCATATAGAGGCTGGGTCACATCAGGGATAGGCACGGACCAAGGCTGTGGCGGACATTTTCCAAAGTACTGACCTTAGTGAAGGACACCAAGGTACATTTAAAATTCAAACCTTAAAAAAAAACACTGCCTACTCTGTGGCCTAGTTCTACGAGTTCAAAAACCATTTAAAACAACATTTATATCATTGCTGTCAGTGGGAGGAATAGTGCCCTATCATTGGTGTCAGTGGGAGGAATAGTGCCCCATCATTGGTGTCAGTGGAAGGAATAGTGCCCCATCATTGGTATCAGTGGGAGGAATAGTGCCCCATCAGTGGTGTCAGTGGGAGGAATATTGCCCCATGATTGGACCGGTGTCAGTGGGAGGAATAGTGTCCCATGATTGGACCGGTGTCAGTGGAATAGTGTCCCATCATTGGTGTCACTGGGGAGGAATAGTGTCCCATCATTGGACCGGTGTCAGTGGGAGGAATAGTGCCCATCATTGGATTGGTGTCAGTGGGGAAGTGGCTGGGCCCTGGGACAGTCTGCAAGTTAAGAACAATCATCATGATTCAATTATCTCATCACTCAGTCACCACTAGTAGTAGCACTGACTCTGAATAGTAGTAGTACTAGGCTGGCAGTCCTCCTGAGGCCTGTAAATTTGACCCTGTCTCTCTATGCAGTGTGAAATTTATAGGCCTCAGGAGGACTGCCAGCCTAGTACTACTACTAGTCAGAGTCAGTGCTACTACTATTCAGAGTCAGTGCTACTACTAGTGTCCAGGCCAGGCCCAGCCAGCCACAGCACTCCCAGGCAGGCAGGCCAGACCACCACACCCAGTTGGACAGTCCACTCCAGTCCCTGTGGCTCCCTCCCTGAGGCCGCCTCACTGACACACACACTCACCATCAAAATGTACTCTGTCTGGAGCTGGACTGACTGCCTGGACTCCTCCTTGTTGTCCTCCAGTACAGGGCGCGGCTCCGCTCCTCTTTCTGGCTGCAGTTGCGCCAGTAAGTGACTGTGCCGGGCAGGGCAGCCAGTGACACTGTCTGAGTCTGCTCTCTGGACGGAGTCTGGCTGTTCTTCTTCACCAATGAATGAATCTGAATGATTCTTCCTGCCGCCCGTGACCCGCCCGAGACTCCGAGAGAAGAGAGAGTGACCGGCTTCGGCGTCCCCTGCCTAGTCTCTCTCTCCTCTCCGCCGCTGACAAGGCGCGCGCCGACCAGCCCCTCCCTCCTATATCACTCCTCAAGACTGCACGAGGAAGAGTGGGCGGCGCCACACTTCCTGTGCTGTGTTGGAGGAGTCGGGGCACAAGATGGCACAGTTAAAAAAAAAAAAAAAGCTAAGTGTATGAAAAAAAGTCCGCAGCGGCGGCGGACACCACAGGCAGGGCTGTTGGACACTGGTATCCGGGAGCGGACACCTTGCCGATCCCTGGGTCACATGATGCACTAGCCTACTAATGGCATGGCTGTGATGGCTTCTAAGGGCAAAGAAGTGAAACGCTTGTTGATTGGCTGCCCTGCAGCTATTCAACAGGCGCCAAAAATAGTCTGGGTCACATAATACACTGGCCAATCACAGCCATGCCATTAGTAGGCATCGCTGTGATGGCTTCTAAGGGCAAACAAGTAAAACGCTTGTTGATTGGCGGCCCTGCAGCTATAGAAAAGGCGCGCAAAATACCCATATACCGAACACAGACTTTTTTGCAAATGTCCGGGTTCTGGTTCGGGACACGGACACCCCAAAGTCCGGTACGGACCCGAACTTTACAGTCCGGGTTCGCTCAACTCTATAATAAGGCTTACCTGTAGGTGCCCTGCATATCTCCTAAACCTGCATGGTTTAGGAGATATACAGTGTAAATGCATATGCCGTCATTGGCACATGCGCAGTGAACAAACAGTCCGACTGGGCCGTTTCTTCACGAAGTGTGCCGTAAATGATGGCTCCCGTGCACATGCGCGGAAGTGACGTCAGCGCGGCTCTGGCCAATCACAGCGCTGGAGTCCGCGCTGTGATTGGCCGCAGCCTGTGATCTCGTAAGAAGGCACAAACAACATGACGTCGGTCACAGCTGTGCTTGGGAACCGCTGCAACAGCGTCGGTAAGCATTTCATAATGAGCTAGTATGTGATGCGTACTGGCTCATTATGCCTTTGTCTTGCAGGTGTTTTTTTTTTTCTTAACCTCCCTTGACAACCACTTTTAAAGAAAATAACGCTTATCAGAACATTGGTAATGAAATACATTTTATTTTTGAACAGGGCTACAGCATTAATATTTGATAACTATAGTACAGGAAACATCCAATTTAGTGCTCATCTTATAATGTGAGTGGTCACTTGCATGTAAACACAATCAGAAAAAAATTAATGGTACTTTTTCAACAAAGTGTAATTATTAATATTCTTGACCAACAGAAAAAAGTTAAACACTGTATAGTCACCTGTTTTATATACAGTATCTCACAAAAGTACACCCCTCACATTTATGTAAATATTTTATTATACCTTTTCATGTGACAACACTGAAGAAATTACACTTTGCTACAATGTGAAGTAGTGAGTGTACAGCTTGTATAACAGTGTAAATTTGCTGTTCCCTCAAAATAATTAAACACACAGCCATTAATGTCTAAACCGCTGGCAACAGAAGTGAGTACACCCCTAAGTGAAAGGGTACAAATTGGGCCCAATTAGCTATTTTTCCTTCCTGGTGTCATGTGACTCCTTAGTGTTACAAGGTCTCAGGTGTGAATGGAGAGCAAGTGTATTAAATTTGGTGTTATCTCTCTCACTCTCTCATACTGGTCACTGGAAGTTCAACATGGCACCTCATGGCAAAGAACTCTTTGAGGATCTGAAAAAAAAGAATTGTTGCTCTACATAAAGATGACCTAGGCTATAAGAAGATTGCCAAGACCCTGAAACTGAGCTGCAGCACGATGGCCAAGACCATACAGCGGTTTAACAGGACAGGTTCTACGCAGAACAGGCCTCACCATGGTTGACCAAAGAAGCATTTCTGCAGAGGTTGAAGGGGTGGGGGGGGGGGGGTCAGCCTGTCAGTGTTCAGACCATACGCCGCACACTGCATCAAATTGGTCAGCATGGCTGTCATCCCAGAAGGAAAACTCTTCTAAAGATGATGCACAAGAAAGCCCGCAAACAGTTTTCTAAAGACAAGCAGGCTAAAGCAGTGCATTACTGTCCTGTGGTCTGATGAGACCAAGATAAACGTATTTGGTTCAGATGGTGTCAAGCGTGTGTGGCAGTAACAAGGTGAGGAGTACAAAGAGAAGTGTGTTTTGCCTACAGGGAAGCCTAGTGGTGGGAGTGTCATGGTCTGGGGTTGCATGAGTGCTGCCAGCACTGGGGAGCTACAGTTCATTGAGGGAACCATGAATGCCAACATGTACTGTGACATAATGAAGTAGAGCATGATCCCCTACCTTTGGAGACTGGGCTGCAGGGCAGTATTCCAACATGATAATGACCCCAAACACACCTCTAAGACGAACACTGCCTCGCTAAAGATGCTGAGGGTAAAGGTGATGGACTGACCAAGCATGTCTCCATACCTAAACCCTATTGAACATCTGTGGGGCATCCTCAAATGGGAGATGGAGGAGCACAAGGTCTCTAACATCCAACAGCTCCGTGATGTCATCATGGAGGAGTGGAAGAGGACTACATTGACAACCTGTGAAGCTCTGGTGAACTCTGTGACCAAGAGGGTTAAGGCAGTGCTGTAAAATAATGGTGGCCACACAAAATATTGACACTTTAGGCCCAATTTGGACATTCTCATTTAGGGGTGAAAAATGTGAGGGGTGCACTCACTTTTGTGAGATACTGTATATATATATATATATATATATACATATATATATATATATATAAACACACTGGATACTGTATATACACTCACAAGATAAATGCATACCGCACATTGACTAATAAAAAAAATGTTATTCATTATGACAGTAGAGCCCTGTTAGTAAATACATGATTCCTCTTGCATTCAAACTTAATGCATAGGTAAAGCCCTTTTTTTAAGTTTTGGATACAGTATGGAAGTTTTTTTTTTTTTCTGCTGTCTGTGTCACTGGTAGGACTATTACCTCTCTATTATTCTTGGAGACCTTTGTCTCCAGTACAGAAAATGATGGGAAATCCACAATTTCACTTAAACAGAATAAAGGTAAACTCTTCCAATGGGTACCCAGGTTCTATTGACAAATTTCCCCAAGGGGAAATCCTGTTACTTTAGACCTCATGTACACTGCTGCTGATAAACGGACGTTTAGGGGCAGTTGGGCATTTTTTTCAGCTGCCCCTGAACTCTTCTCTATGTTATCTTATCAGTACATGTACACAGGGTCATTTATAGTCATTTCTTGGAAAGCAAAAAAATGCATTCAGAAGGGATGTTCCGAGGCATTTGAAACTCCAAATGCCTGTACCAGCTTATAAACGCGGCTAAACGCCGTAACTCACGTGTAGCAGATTTTTCGTTTATAAGCGTCTTTAATTTAGAAAAAAAAATGTTTCTAGACGCAAATGCGGCTAAACTCAGCATGTACACATGGCCTAATGGACATTATAAATGTCATCTTCTAGCTGTCAAGTTAAAATCATCCAGGGGAGGTTAAACAATGTCCCATGTACATTAAGCCTTAGAGATATTTCCTCTTATAACCTGCTGCGTCCCAATCCTTCGATAGGAGATCTAGGGGTCTTAAACCATTCTTTAATCTGTTTAAAACAACAAAAACATTTAGGCTTTACATACACTTTAAAAGTATTGTTCTGATTTGTATATAATCAGTATAAGGTGAAGAATATTTAAAATGTGTAAAGATTTATAGCATTATGAATGTGATATGAAATGTAAGTGAAAGTTCTTGCAGAAATAAAAACTGGTTACATTTTAGTTTTACAAGATACCATTATTCACTGTATATTCACAGGTTCTTATAAATTAACTGAGATATAATATTTTGACAAACTGTCTAGTGGGTTCCCAGCAAAATGATACGCACAGGCTCAAAAATGTTTTCTTAAAATATTAACATGCTGCACATTTAAACATTTAATGATTATAGAATTACTAGGCACTGTGTGGACAACACTTCATCCCAGTCCTTTAGTCCTTTTTTGACAGTAGTTCGGTTATCTGAGAACAGCTTTTTGATGTAAGAGAGATATTGACATACACTCCCATTTCATGTTCCTTGCTGAATTTCACACATGGAAAGTTTGACACAAAAAGTCAGTGCTAAGAAGTTTCTTGCAGACATCAATCAGATTCAAATGTGCCATAGAAAGCTGTGACTGGTTATATACAGTAGGAAGCAGAGAGAAGGGAAGTTACATAGTAAACGCTTCAGGAAATACACTTCTTGCAAACCTGAGAGGTACTCTTTGGATTGTGGCTGCAGTGAATTACAAATCTGTCACCAAAAAATTGGTGTATTTTCCAATTTAAGCAAAGGTAACATATTTGCTGAATAGAATTAATAGCCTGCTGTTTCAACTATTGTTTGAAATTGTTCTTTAATGGAATTTACAATATAGTCAATTTAGTATAGTCAGACTTGACAGTACAGCTATTTACAGGCCAGATGTTAAACATTTATTACGTGAGAAAGTTGGAGCATAGAGCTGACTCTTGTATAACAGTAGGAGAGTAAAGTGGTGATACCACTGAGTAAACCATGGTGATGCCTTCTCAGAAAGTGGTTCCATGATGCCCTGCACTCAAAGGATTTGCTCGGTCTTCCACGTTGAATGAGTATTAGCATTATTAAACTCAGAAAACAGAAGACATCCAGCCACAGAAAGTAATTACTGTGGGCAGTACTTGAGAGTTTGCAAACTGAGCTGTTTTTTTGTTTTTAGCACTTTGTGAAATGAATCAGTGTTTGCTTCAAATATATTCAGATGGTGATATTTTTGGATAATTCTATGCACGTGATTGGGTGTTAGGAGAGATTACAAATTCCCTATACCGCAATTTAAAATGATGCCTTTTGAAAATCAACCACAAATATTTTTACATTTTATATTTCTAATGACAGGTGCAATTAGTTTTATGCCTCCTATAATGAACCCATGCTTTGTCCATGTAAAGGACAGCTGTATATCGGTGACATCACAAATCTTGTCAAATTATTCCACAAAGAACCACAACAAACAGTCCCCATGCAGAGACCACCTCCTCTTATGTGTTTCACTCAAAAGGCTTAGTCAGAGAGAGAGATCACTACAACTAAGCCCTACTGAGTGAAACACATTAGAGGAGGTGGACTCTGGGCGAGGACCATTTGTGGTTATTTGTGTAATAAACTGGAGATCTTTGTGACATCACCAGTGTGTGATTGTCCTTCCTTTCCATCCCAGGAGCTCATATTAACCTTTCCTTCACTCTTCCAAACCTCTGTTTAGCCTCATGAGTGAGAAAATGAAAGCCCTGTATAAGGTCTGAATAAGTGACTCAAAGCTTAAATAGAGCTTCCTTTTTTCTGAGTTGTTCCAGTCAAAGTTTACACTGGGTTGAGGACTCTTCCCTTCACAATGGGGTTGATTATGAAAAAAAAATAAGCTGTTCACTTTGCAAGGGAAATTGTGCTTTGCAAAGTAAAATCTCCCCAAAGCTTTGTGAATGTGGCAAAGTTTCACTTTCGAAGAATACCCAATGACATGCAAGCAAAATAAAAAATAGCATTTTTGCTTGCGAATGATTGGATGATAGGAGTCAGCAGAGCTTCTCCTCACTCACTAAGCTCTGGGGAAAATTCCCTTGCAAAGTGCAGCTACTCTTGCAAAGTACACAGCCTAGTTGTCTTAAGCAGGTCAACACTACGGTGACAGTGCTGGACTACATAAGCCTCGTACATGCTACTAAAAACGTAAAGCTCGCGTCAGAGCCGCTGTACTAACAATCCAGTGTTATTATAGCGATTTCGCCTGCTGTGCTATTGCGCTCTGACAGTGGGACAGAACCCCCGCCAGAACATTCGGATCAGCACTTTCCGCCATTGGCTGTGAGTGCTGAATGGGAGCGGTTGGCAGACCTTTTTCAGTCACTACCGTTCTGTCAGACAGACTGCTCTACATGGGCCTAATCTTGGTCAGTTTCTATTGAGCTGCCCGACATTCAGTTCATGTGTACTAGGCTTTACCCAACACCAGCACTTGCATATAGAGTGAAACTAATGCTCTTCCATATCAGTAAAAAATAGTATTTTATTTACTCATGGTAGCTAAATGAAGTGGCAGAGCAGAGAAGGAAAGATTAATTAAGTTCTGTTGGAGCTTTAAAGCAAACAAATGGTTTTGCTCTGCATGGGTAAAGTACATGTTTTTTGTAAAGTACTCTTTACTGTGAAACATTAACTATAAGTTCATTCTATACATTTCCTAGTATTTGTTGCTGCTGAAATGTCTTTTTTTATCTAAAGTAAACAACTGCTATGTCTGGTACCATTTTTAGGACATATATTAAGGCTTTTTTTTTTTTTGCAAAATTACAAATGTTCCCTTCTTCACACTTTTTAATATTTTTGCATCACTCTTTCACTCTTGTCATAAACAGTTAATAGAGTGTTCTGCACAAATATAGGTACTCTTACACAATCAGGAATAATGCTATTTTTATACCAAATACATATTGTCTATGACCCAGATGAATTACACTTAAAGATTATATTGCACTTAAAAAGGATGTTAACCCTGATGTAAACTCTGATGGGTTTACTTCCTCTTAATCACCTGCAATGTAGAAGCATAATAGGCTAATATGCATTGCATACTAGCCTATTATGTGCCACTTACCTGCCATCGACAATCGCCGCTGTCACCAAAGAAGGAAGCATCCATCTTTGCCCCTCTTCCTTCCGGGGCTGCAAACTCCGGCGATGTGACTGGCCAGAGTCAGGTGATGTCACTCCCGCACATGCGCATGCGAGCGAGCCGCCAATCACGGCACACTTTCAGGGAAGAAACGGCACAGAGGCCATTTCTTCACTGCGCGTGTGCCAAATGACGTCGCACATGCCAGTATAGCGTATATCTCCTAAACCATACATGTTTAGGAGATATACAGGGAAGCTACTGATTACAGGCTTACTTGTGGTTTAAAGTGGTTGGAAAGAGTTGGCAACCACTTTAAAGCATTTGTTAACCCCAAAAAATGCTGTTCCTGTCTCTTTAATGTGCAATTAGCAGCATGGTGCTTTTGCTTTTTAAATTATCCCTCTGTATCCCCTAAAATATCTGTTTGATAATGCCAGGTCATGACTTCCCCCCTGAGTGCTGACTCCCCTATCATATTAGCTGATCCTGAGAGCTCCCATGGTCTGTGCAGTCTGTCACTAGCAGCTCTCCTATTCTCCTCTGCCTGTCTTCAACTCCCCCCTCCTCCCCCTCCCTCTCCCTGTCAGTACATAGAGTCTCTTCTCTGCTCTCAAAATTAACTTTTAAAGCCTCCATCCCCTCTGTATTAGAACAAGAAGTTTGCTTGTGTCTGTGTTATACCATAAATATGCTTATCTGTATAACTCACCGGTTTCCTACATACGGCTCTGTCTCTAGCTGATGTCAGCAGCAGTGCTCGGCCCGACCCTCAGGAACTCTTTGCTGAGCAGAGGAGAGAGAAAAAGGACAACTGATCCTAGGAAGCCTGTGTGTTATCTATACACATAAGTATACATATATAATAACACAGACACAGGGGAACCTATTGTGCTAATACAGAGGGAATGGGAGCATTTTATACAAATGGCTTAACAACCACTTTAATGATATATTTTTTATTTGATAATTACATTATTATAACAGCTTACCCTTCAGTATTAGTGATAAAAGTTTAATATCTCTGTAAAGTTATTATTGCTGTGTGTCCTCATTGGGGATATTTCCTCTCCCTCCCTGTGTGGTCACCATGACAAAAAGTAAGAACAATATCTCCTTTGGGGACAAAGACAGCAATTCAGTTCTAACAGAGCTTCAACGCCTTCCATGCTGTATGTAAAAGTTAAAGTTATGTCCATAGGTTCACACAATAATTGGTTAGCTTTTTTAGTGCCTATTTTCATGAGCATTTTCCCTTCTCCCCTCGCTGCCCCCCAAGGTTACATCTGTTTGATCCACCACAGTCTCCTGTGAGAATCTTCTCTAAAGGGCCTGCAGCCTTCAAGCCTTCAGAGATCTAGGTAGATTGAGGACAAGTAAGTATAGGACTGTGAGGAAGAGCGGGGATTATTAAAGTTAATATGACTACTTTAAAAGTGCAGTTACATTTTAAGCTTTTGAGATATTTCCAAGAGTGGATGTAAATATGCTTCTTTTCAATCTAATTCTTTACCAAAATAATTACTTTGTTTCCCCATGCTTACAGAAAATATCAGTGAGAAAAGTTATTACCACAGCATTATTTTCTAAATGCATTAATACAATTCCAATCTCACAGAAAATATAATCTACTATAGAAAAATCATAATTACATTTTATTGTAAAATAAGTTACTTAATTCTCCTTCACTTTTGAAAATTGTCATTATTGAGTTCCATTACAAAAAAAGACATGAAATTATGAGCAAAGAAGTAAACGTTTTATGTAAATTTTAGGCAAGTCTTTGAATGAATCAGTCACCTTATGTGGTTTAATTTGTAGTTATAGACAGTTTTACGTTTTTCCATTTTTATCAGGGATACATGAGCCATTATTTTTCTTTAAAGAAGTTGTGCTTCCAGATCTTGTTAAATTATTTAAGCTAATTTTCTCCATTTCCATAGGTAAAGATTGCCGTTCTTCATTCTCTGTTTCCCTGTGATAGAAATAATTAAAATTTGATACGATGACTGGAACTGGGAGAGCAATAGTCAAGACTCCAGCAATAGCACAAAGTGTGCCTACCACTTTACCTCCCAATGTAATAGGGCACATATCTCCATAACCAACAGTTGTCATAGTCACTACAGCCCACCAGAAACCATCTGGGATGCTGATGAACTGAGAGGTAGGCTCATCAACTTCTGCAAAATATACAGCACTAGAAAACAAAATGACACCAATGAAGAGAAAGAATATTAACAAGCCAAGCTCTCTCATGCTTGCCTTCAAGGTTTGTCCTAAAATCTGAAGTCCTTTTGAATGCCTTGACAACTTAAAAATCCGAAATACCCTAACAAGCCGCACAATCCTCAAAATTGCTAACGACATGTTTTGTTGTACATTGGGCTCTGTCTGCTTCACCAGTTCAGTGATAAGTGTTACAAAATAGGGAATGATAGACACAATGTCAATTATGTTCATTATGTTCTGGAAAAACTCTGAAGAACTTGGACAGACAGCAAACCTAACCACTAGTTCAAATGAAAACCATATAATGCAAGTGGTCTCTATTAAAAAAAATGGATCTGTGAAGGTGTTCAAGTATGTTGCACTTTCTGAATAATTCCCTGAATTCTTGAAAATGTTAAAGTCTTTTTCTTCTCTGAATTCTGGCAAAGTTTCTAAACAGAAGATAAGTATGGAGATAACAATTACCAAAACTGAAACCAGTGCCATTCCTCTTGCAGCACTAGAACTTTCGGGGTATTCAAAGAGCAACCAGAACTGTCTGTGATAATCATTTGTTGGTAAAGGTATCTCTGGATCCTTTAGAAACCCTTCATCATCTCGAAATTGATCTAAGGCTTCATTTCCAAGCTCATAGAATACAATTTCATCTGCAAAAACATCTATTGGGACATTTGCTGGGCGTCTTATTTTTCCACCAGACTGGTAATAGTACAGTATTCCATCAAAACTTGGGCGATTTCTGTCAAAAAAATATTCATTCCTCATAGAATCAAAATAATGAATTCTTTTTTGAGGATCCCCAAGGAGTGTCTCTGGGAATTCATTAAGTGTCTTCAGCTGTGTCTCATATCTTAGTCCAGCTATGTTAATGAAAACACGTTGGTTTCCTTCTTCAATTCTCATTTGTTCAGACATCAGATTTTCGTGACATTCCTTAGAATATCTGGAAACATCTCCCTCATTTAAGCACTCATTCAGAAGCTGCTTCCAGTTGGAGTTTTGGTTGGACAAACCTAAACTTTCTTCTCCTGTTGTTTTTTTACATGAATCTGTGTTACCATCAGTGCGAGTCTCTTCACAACTTATTGAGGCCTTGTGAAGGGATTCCATCTTTTTATCTTGAAACCAAATTCAAAAGGGTGCCATCCATCAATGAACTCAACGATGTCAACTTTCTGCAAAAGAAAATCAGATTAAGCCATTCATAATCTACAATGAAATATAAAATAATTTGACTTTAGCACTTAGCATTTCAAAAATACATCGTAAACATGCATTTAATATAAATTTTCAAAGTGGAATCTGAGCAATGCAATTATGAAAGAAGCTTTCATTCGTTTTAAGCTTCCATACTGTTAGTACTGAACACATACCAGTTGTCTGTTTCGTATAACAACGTTCCTTTCTCTGCCTATTATGAAGCAGGCATCTTATCATATTTGGCAAAGATAAATTTAGCGTTTGACAGTGGGTGAAGTGAGTGAATGGAAAACAGAATGAACATATTTCAAAGAACATATGGTATAATATTACACATAGCTAATGCATCCAAATATTATACACACATACTAGCATGTACTGTTCACGTGCAAATTCGTGGCATGTTCAGTGTATTTAGTCAATGGATATTGTGAACAAAATATGTTTTTTATAAAGTACTGACACTATAGTCATCAAGCTTTATGTTTATATCTTTTATTAACCACTTCAGCCCCGGAAGGTTTTGCAGCTTTAGGACCAGAGCACTTTTTGCGATTCGGCGCTGCGTCGCTTTGACTGACAATTGCGCGGTCGTGCGGCGTTGTACCCAAACAAAATTTGCGTCCTTTTTTCCCCACAAATAGAGCTTTCTTTTGGTGGTATTTGATCGCCTCTGCGTCATTTCTTATCGCCGCTATAAACAAAAGAAGAGCGACCATTTTGCAAAAAAACCCAAATTTCTTACTTTTTGCTAAAATTCAAATCCAAAAAAAAAATATAAAAAAACATTTTTTTTCACCGTTTTTGGCCGATTTATATAATTCCTCATATTTGCGATAAAAAAAATTGCAATCGGCGTTTATTGATTGGTTTGCGCAAAAGTGGCCGCGTTTACGGATGATGAGAATTCATTTCTGGGGTTTTTATTTATTTTATTTTTTTTACTAGTAATGGCGGCGATCTGCGATTTTTAGCGGTAATGCGAAGGCGGGGTTATAGCGTAATGGCGATTTTTAGCGTCTAGCGGCGGTAATGATCATT
>BLSH010302507.1:0-13178 GCA_018402905.1 Glandirana rugosa | reverse complement strand
GGGAAAAAAAAAAAAAAAAAAAAAAAAAGGAGTGCAGCCTGTAAATGAAATGCTCGTACTTCTTAGAGCATTGCTGTTCAAATGCCCCCTATTCACAGTTCCAGTGAGCTGGAGTGCATTCCGTACAGACTCCGTGTGGTCACATTAGTTTTTCAAAAGGCCAAGTGCATAACATCATGGTAAACCATGTTTCAGCGTATGTACTATATGTATGGAATACCCAGATCGCTGTATTTTATTTTTATCCCTTTTTCTTCTCTCCCTTCCCCCTCCCCTTAATAGGCTATACCCCGGTTAATCAGAACTCCAGTGATCCCCGCAATGCATATGCTGGTGTCGCCTGGCTTCTGGCTACCACCCTGCTATCGTAGACATTGTCAGGAAAAGGCTCAGGTTAGCAGTTATGTGTATTAGATAGTCACTCAATCGCAATGTGGCATTTCAGACCACGCTACTCTGCCTCACCACTCCGGCGTGCGGGGGTCCAACAGGGCCTGCAAACATTAGCTGCCGCTCCACCGTCCCGGAACCTGTCCACATGGAGTCCCCTCACTCTCCGCTCCTACAGCCCGCCGTCAAGGATTCAGACGCGGACCGCGCGTAGGGGCCGCTCTCCCCGTCGCGTCCTCCACCGCTGGGTTCGGTCGAATTCCGGGAGCCGCGCTGTCAGGATTCCAGGAGCTCAGGGCAGGAGCCGCCACACACGCGTCCGCTCACCCGGACATCCGGTCACGCCCTCCAGACAATAACTCTTAAACAGGAGCTGTGCGGCAAAACAACTGGGTAACCGCAGAAGAAAGTGGGGGTACAGTCTATTAGGTTCAACAAGTCGAGCATTTTGCTTGACCAGGGGGTTCGTAGTGTATACATTCGGGCTAGCATCAGTCATCTCTTTGGTTGCGCCTTGGCTTGTCGTTTGTTCTCTGGGGCCGTGGGTCTCCCCGTTTGAACGCATTAGTGGGGTCTCCCGGTGTATCTGGTATGATGCCCCATAGCTGAAGGAGGTGCATGCCTTTCTCTAGGGACGAGATGGCATGTGCGTTCCCATTGTACGTGGTCAGGATTGTGGCTGGATGACGCCATTTGTATAGAATCTTGTGGTTGGAGAGTGCCTTGGTGATTGTCTTTAGTTCCCTGCGAGCTTGTAGGGTATGTTTGGAAAGATCAGGGTAGATTTGGATCTTGTCGTATGGGGCTGGAAAGGTGGACATTTGACGAGGTTTAAGTAGAATTTGTTCCTTGGTGGAAAAAAAATGTATGTAGGACATCTCTAGGGACATTTTCATCCATGTGTCTGGGCTTAGGGATCCTGTGGATCCGATCAATAATCAGGTCCGTTGGGGATAACGTGGGGAGCAAGGATGAGAATAAGTCTGTGGCATATTTTAGGAGGCCTTGTGGTGGAACAGACTCGGGGACTCCTCGTAGTTTTAGGTTGTTCCGTCTACTGCGGTCCTCGAGATCGGCCATTTTGTCTCCAATCCAAGCTATATCCTCTTTTTGGTCAGTGTAAGCATCTACAAGATTATTGACTGTGTTAGTACAATCGTCCATTTTTTCTTCTAGGTGTTGGACCCTATGATCAATTTGGCGTATGTCCTTTGTGACTTTAACAAATATGGACGATATATTTGACATAAGTGATGTTTGTAAAGACAGTAGCATGTCCTTCATGGTTGTGTCCAGGACTGGCTGTCCTGAGGTGGGAAATGAAGCAATGCTCTGTTCTGGGTTGTGTGTTAGGCCCAAGGCCTGGTCTCCAGTACTCACTGTGTCCTGGTGAGCTGTGTCTAGGCGCATCCTGGCCTTGGCAGGGCTAGCTGTGGTCGGGCTGCGTCGTGCAGAGGGGTTAGAATAATGGTCAGGAGCTTCCCGTCCTTCATCTGAGTCGGCATCAGGGAGATCCGTATAGGCCGCCACGCTGTACTCGTCCGCGGCTTCGGAATCTTCGCGGAAGTTCCGATCATTCGTTGCACCACGCGCGCCCCGATCGTTCGGTGCAGGCTGGTGGAAGAAGTCCGTAAGTTTTTGTGGCAGTCGGTCTTCCTTTCGTTTCCTCTGTGTGTTCTCCTCGGTGTCCGGTACCTATGGGGTACAGTTGTTAGGCGGATAGTGCGCTGGATCTGCTCTGTAGTCGTTGTTTCCCCTGGTCAGTGCAGAGAGCTCTCGGCTTAGGCTGCCATCATGAGCGCTCGCAAGCCATGCCCCCCTCTCTCTTATGCTTTTTGATGACTCTGCTGGTGTGCTTTCCGTGGGCCATCCACATAGCCCTGCCCCAGAAGTGGAAGACATTGAGTGCACCGATGCCCAACCACTTCTGTTTCAGGAAGAGGACATGGAAACACCACCACAGCACGTCTCTGATGATGACGAAACACAGGTGCCAACTTCTGCGGCTTTCTACAGTGTGCAGACTGACAAGGAGGGCAGTGGTGAAGAGTGGGTGGAAGATGATGTGGAGGATGATGAGGTCCTAGACCCCACATGGAATGAAGGTCATGCGAGTGACGTGTGCGGTTTGGAGGAAGAGGTGGTGGTCGCACAGAGGCACCAGCACAGCAAAAGAGGAAGCAGGTTGCAAAAGCGGAGCGGCCGTCCCCTAGACAGTACGCCTGCTACTATCCACCACACCCAGGGACCTAGCACACCAAAGGCAGCTCAAAGGAGTTCCCTTTGGCAGTTCTTCAGACAATGTGCTGACGACAAGACACGAGTGGTTTGCACGCTCTGCAATCAGAGCCTGAAGCGAGGCATAAATGTTCTAAACCTGAGCACAACCTGCATGACCAGGCATCTACATGCAAAGCATGAGATGCAGTGGAATAAGCACCTCAAAATCCAAGAAAGGTCTCGGGCTCCTCCTGCTTCATCTTCTGCTGCTGCCTCGGCCTCTTTCTCCACCTCTACAGTGCCAGTTTCACCTGCCACCCAGCAAACAGACGATGTGACAGCAACGCCACCATGTCCACCACCGTCCCCAAGCATTTCCACACCATGGTCCCATGGAAGCTTACAGCTGTCCATCTCACCAAACATTGGAGAGAAAGAGGAAGTACCCCCCTACCCACTTGCAATCCCTGGCCCAGAATGTCAGCATTTCAAAATTCCTGGCCTTTGAAATGCTGTCATTCCGTCTGGTGGACACGGAAAGTTTTAAAAACCTGATGGCGGTGGCTGTCCCACAGTACATGGTTCCCAGCCGCCACTACTTTTCCAGGCGAGCCACCTCTTCCCTGCACAAACAAGTCGGGGAAAAGTGTGCACTGCGCAATGCCAGTAAACACGGGCAGGGACGCTATATCTTGCTAACTGCACACTGGCCAAATGTAGTGAGGCAGATAGCCGTTTGGCGCATGTCCTTCCACCACCGAGGATTGCAGGGCATTTCTCTTTGCCTCCTGTTGCCTCCTCCTCCTACTCCGCTTCCTCCTCCTCTACCACCTCCTCATCCGGTCAGCGTAACACCTTCACCACCAACTTCAGCACATCCAGGGGGAAAACGACAGCAGGCTGTTTTAAAACTGATATGTTTGGGGGATAAACCCCACACTGAGCAGGAGCTGTGGATGGGCATTGAACAACAGACTGATGAGTGGTTGTTGCCACTGAGCCTCAAGCCCGGCCTGGTGGTGTGCGATAATGGGCGAAATCTCGTAGCAGCTCTGGACCTAGCCGGTTTGAATCACATCCCTTGCCTGGCGCATGTGCTGAATTTGGTGGTGCAGAAATTTCTAAAAAACTAACCGGATATGTCAGAGCTGCTGCAGAAAGTGGGGACCATCTGTGCGCACTTTCGTCGTTCTCACCCTGCTGTTGCTCGCTTGTCTGCGCTGCAGTGGAACTTCAGCCTTCCCGCTCACCGCCTCCTATGCAACGTGCTCACAAGGTGGAACTCCACCTTGCACATGCTGGAGAGACTGTGCGAGCAGCAGCAGGCAATAGTGGAGTTTCAGCTGCAGCACGCACGGGTCAGTCACTCTGCGGAACAGCAACACTTCACCACCAACGAATGAGCCTCCATGCAAGACCTGTATACCATATTGCGGTGTTTCAAGTACTCCACCAACATGGCCGGTGCCGATGACACTGTTCTCAGCATTACTATCCCACTTCTATGTCTCCTTGAAAAAACACTTTGGGCGATGATGGAAGAGGATGTGGCACAGGAGGAAGAGGAGGAAGAGGGGTAATTTCCACGGTTATCAGGCCAGTCATTCACAAGTGGCTCGGAGGGTGGGTTCCTGCACCCGCATAGGCCAGGTAAAAAAATTTCAAGCCAGGGCACAGTTCTGGAGGATGAGGAGGACAAGGATGATGAGGAGGAGGAACCGTGTTCACAGCAGGGTGGCACACAACGCAGCTCATGGGCATCAGTGGAGCGTGGCTGGGGTCATATGGAGGACACAGATGATACACCTCCCACAGAGGAGAGCTTGTCTTTGCCTCTGGGCAGCCTGGCACACATGAGCGACTACATGTTGCAGTGCCTGCTCAACAACAGCCGAGTTGTCCACATTGTAACTTGTGCTGATTACTGGGTGGCCACCCTGCTGGATCCCCGTTACAAGGACAATGTGCCATCCTTAATTCCCTCACTGGAGCGTGATCAGAAGATGTGTGACTACAAGCGGACGCTGGTAGACGCGCTGCTAAGGGCATTCCCAAATGACACCGGGGGCTCATTGGAAGCACAAGGCGAAGGCAGAGGAGGAGGAAGAGGTTGCCAACGCAACTGTGGCACCGCCAGCACCTCAGAAGGCAGGGTTAGCATGGCCGAAATGCGGAAAAGCTTTGTCAGCAGCACGCCACAACAAACAGCACCACCAGCTGATTGGCAACATCTTAGCAGGAGGCAGCATTTCAGCAACATGGTGGAACAGTATGTGTTCACACACCTACACGTACTGACTGATGGGTCTACCTCATTCAACTTCTGGGTCTCCAAATTGGCCACATGGCCTGAGCTTGCCCTTTATGCCTTGCAGGTGCTGGCCTGCCCTGCAGCCAGTGTATTGTCTGAACGTGTGTTTAGCATGGCAGGGGGCATTATCACAGACAAGCGCAGCCGCCTGTCTACAGCCAACGTGGACAAGCTAACGTTTATTAAAATTAACCAGGCATGGATCCCACAAGACTTGTCTGTACCTTGTGCAGAAAAGACATTTATACTGGCCTCACACAGCCATTGGTATACTTAAGTGAACATATTCTTTTTTTTTTTATAGAACATAAGTCTTTATTGGAATTTGTAACAGGAGAAACATGAAATATAAACCATGTTACATTTTATGTGGAAAAAGTGAACCCGTTTTAGAACATCTCTGGGTTTGTCTGCAGATAGTGATCTTTTTTTTTTAACACCTTCCCGACCGCGCGCCGTCCTTTCACTGCGGCAGTCGGGGAGCCCTGCGCGAATCGCAGTAAATAAGCGGCGCGCCCCCGCCGCACTCCTGGGGAGTGTGCCCGCGGCTCGGGCGGACCCCCATGTCCGCCGGCGAGCCGCGATGAGCGGCTACAGGGAAAGGAACGGGGAACCGCCGATGTAAACACGGCGGTTCCCCGCCCTGTCAGTGGGGCATGAGAGATCTACTGATCCCTGTCACTGGGATCAGTTAAATCTCTCATGCCCATGTTAGCCCAACCCCCCCACAGTAAGAACACACCCAGGGAACACTATTAACCCCTAGATCTCCCCCTGCAGGTTAACCCCTTCACTGCCAATGACATTTATACAGTAATCAGTGGACATTTAAATTTCTGATCGCTGAATAAATGTCATTGGTCCCAAAAAAGTGTCAAAATGTTCCGACATGTCCCCCCCAATATCGCATTACCGCTAAAAATCGCAGATTGCCGCCATTACTAGTAAAAAAAAAAAAAATAAATAAAAACCCCAGAAATGAATTCTCACCATCCGTAAACGCGGCCACTTTTGCGCAAACCAATCAATAAACGCCGATTGCAATTTTTTTTATCGCAAATATGAGGAATTATATAAATCGGCCAAAACGGTGAAAAAAAAATGTTTTTTTATATTTTTTTTTTGGATTTGAATTTTAGCAAAAAGTAAGAAATTTGGGTTTTTTTGCAAAATGGTCGCTCTTCTTTTGTTTATAGCGGCGATAAGAAATGATGCAGAGGCGATCAAATACCACCAAAAGAAAGCTCTATTTGTGGGAAAAAAAGGACGCAAATTTTGTTTGGGTACAACATCGCACGACCGCGCAATTGTCAGTCAAAGTGACGCAGCGCCGAATCGCAAAAAGTGCTCTGGTCCTAAAGCTGCAAAACCTTCCGGTTGGTAAGTGGTTAATATGTCTCAATATTTTGGGGGCTACCCCATTTAGAAAAAAAAAACAAACAAACAAAAAACTGTGTTGGCTGCCTCCTCCTCCACCGCCACTTCCACCTACACCGCCACCTCAACCTCCTATTCCACATCCACCTCCTCCTCCATTTTTAATTTTTTTTATGTGATTTTAAGTTATTTCCCTATCCACATTTGTATGCAGGGCACTTGTCCTACTCTTACCCCCATTTTGCTTCCTTTTGCAGCCCTTTCCAGGACTTTTTTAGAGCCATTTTAGTGCCCAAAAGTTTGTGCCACCATTGATTTCAATGGGGTTCGGGGTCAAGTTTGGGTCAAGTTCGGGCCCGAACTCAAACTTTTTTGCGAAGCTCGGCCGAACCCGCCGAACCCGAACATCCAGGTGTCCACTCTACTCTAATTATGACACCATCCATTGGAGGGTTTTCTAGTTTGGTTGAGAACACAATCAAGGAGACAGCTGGCATTTCCAGCATGCCGGGAATATTAACTCTTTTTTGACACTATCAAATCGATGGGTAGACAACCGCTTCAACTAAGAGAAACAGCTAAAATTTTGAACGTATCTACATTTTCCGTTGACACCACCAACCATGGAAGGGAGTTCCACATTCGTACAGCCCTAATAGTAAAGATTTCCTCAAGCAGTTTAAGACTGAACTGTTTCTTATCCAACTTCATTGTGTGGCGATGAGTGTCTTCTTAGAGACCTAAGTTTAAAATGTTTTATCTCAATACTAGAGTCACTATTCAAAGATTTGTATAAAGTCATCATATACCCTCATAAGTGTCTCTTCTCCAGAGAGAATAAGTTTAATGTTTGTAGTTGTTTCTCATAACTGAGGTCCTCCGGCCCACTTATTAGCTTTGTTACCCTTCTGTGGACTCTCTCCAGTTCAAGTACATATTTTTTAAGGATCGGTGACCAGAACTGGATAGCGTACCCAAGATGAGGCTGACCCTGAGTTTTGAATTGTGTTAGAATTATAGTTTTATCTCTTGAGTAAATACACTTTTTTATGCATGCTAATAGTCTGCTGGCCTTGCTTGCTGCAATGTGGCATTGCATTCTATTGCTGATTCTGTCATCTACTAGGACCCCCGATCCTTTTCCATCCTCAATTCTCCCAGTGATTCTCCCCCTAGCGTGCAACTTCCATGAATATTTTTAGCTCCCAAGTGCATGATTTTACATTTTTCAATTTTAAATCTCATCTGCCATGTAGCTGCCTGCCCCTGTACTTTAACTTGGTCTTCTTGTTAAGTTGCTATATCCATTTGTAAAGTCATTGCCCTGCTTAAGTTTATATAGTCAACAAACACTGAGAACTATTTACTCCAACCTCTATATCGTTTATGAACAAGTTAAACAGAATCGGTCTCAGGACAGAGTCCTGGGGCCTACCACTCACAACTCTAGATCATTCCAAAAATATGCCATTAATCACCATCCTCTGGACTTATTCCTGTAACCAGTTTTCTATCCAGTTACATACAATGCCATCAAAAAAACTTAATTTGTAAATTGATTGTTTGTGGGGTACTATATCAATTGTCTTAGCGAAATCCAGATACACTACATCCACAAGCCTTTCTTTATTCAAATTACAGCTCGTCTCCTCAAAAAATGTTAACCACTTGAGCTCCAGAAGGTTTTACTGGTATATAGAGTTGATCGAACCTCTGGAAGTCCGGGTTCGGCAGGTTCGGCTGAACTTCGGGACAAAGTCCGGGTTCGGGTCTGGACTTGACCCGAACTTTGACCTGGACCCCGAACCCCATTGAAATCAATGGGGACCCAAACTTTTAGGCACAAAAATGGCTGTAACAAAGTCCTGGCAAGTCCTAGAGGTCTGCAAAAGGAAGGAAAATGGGGGTAAAAGTTGGACAAGTGCCCTACATAGAAATGGGGATAGGGAAATAACTTAAAATTATTTTTAAGCTAAAATCACATAAAAAAGTCAAAAATGGAGGTGGATGTGGAGTTGGAGGTTGAGGAGGCGGTGAAAGTGGCAGTGAAGGAGGAGGAGGTAGCCAACACTGTTTTTTTTATTTGTGTGCAAGAAATCATCTCTAAGTTGTACAGGGAAAGTTTCCAGCTGTTGCTTTAAGGGAAAGATTATTGTTCTAAAATCATCTCCAAGTTGTACAGGGAAAGGTTCCAGCTGTTGCTTTAAGGGAAAGATTATTGTTCTAAAATCATCTGCAAGCTCCATTCACTAA
The DNA here is from genome assembly GCA_018402905.1 of Glandirana rugosa. Taxonomy (NCBI): domain Eukaryota; kingdom Metazoa; phylum Chordata; class Amphibia; order Anura; family Ranidae; genus Glandirana; species Glandirana rugosa. The sequence continues at coordinate 4,627 of BLSH010302507.1, read as the reverse complement.
GTGTATTGTAGCCGCATAGAGCCATATTAGTGCTGTAAAATCATGTCCAAGCTCCATTCACTAAGTGTATTGTAGCCGCATAGAGCCTTATTAGTGTTATAAAATCATGTCCAAGCTCCATTCACTAAGTGTATTGTAGCCGCATAGAGCCTTATTAGTGTTATGAAATGATGTCCAAGCTCCATTCACTAAGTGTATTGTAGCCGCATAGAGCCTTATTAGTGTTATAAAATCATGTCCAAGCTCCATTCACTATCACTAAGTGTATTGTAGCCGCATAGAGCCATATTAGTGTTATAAAATCATTGATTTTATAACACTAATAAGGCTCTATGCGGCTACAATACGCTTAGTGAATGGAGCTTGGACATGACATTGGCTACAATGACATGACATGACATTGGCTACAATGAATCTGTGGGCTAATCACAGCATAGGAAACACAGCTGTTATGAATGAATTAATTCATTAAAGCTTTGTTGACATTGTGTTCCTAAACCTGGAGCAGACACGTGGCGTACATGTCTGCTGCAATATATGTACAGTGGCAGGCTGGCAAGTGGTTAAAAGGCAATAAATCTATGTTGTTTACTACTGATGATACTGTTTTCAGCAGTAAATTTTTACATATGGTCCTTCATCATTCATAAAAATAGTTGACATACTATCTGTGTTAGGCTGACTGGTCTGTAGTTACCAGGCATATATTTCAGCCCTTTTCTAAGTATTGATACCATGTTTGCTTTTGCCAATCTGCTGGTACTAATCCAGTCAGTAAGCTATCCTTAACAATTAGGAATATGGCTATGACATGGCTAATTTATTTAAGGACTCCGTGATGTAAGCTATCTGGTCCTGGTGATTTATTCCCATTACGTTTTTCTTTTCTTTTTTTACACTGGTCTCTGTCAGCCATAAGGGTACATTAAATATAATGGTATTAACATTACTGTCTTATTTATCACACCCCTCCTTTTTTCTGTTTTCAGACAGCAAATTAAAAAAAAATGGTAAAGCGAGAAAGGGATACATATTTTGCCACTGATTCCCATTAGAAAACAAGAAAAGATTACATATTCATTTGTACCCACAGAGTGATTGATCAAGTTAACCAATGGGGAATACATAAAATAAACAAATAAATATTTTGTATATAATAAAGTGCATCCTAAGGGTTTTAAGCCCTCATTCACACCGGCACAACTTCTCATGTCACAGCGATTATGAAAAAGATTCCTGCATTACTGTTAACCTATTTAATTGTGACTTGAATAGACTTCTGTTAAATGAAGTCATAAGCCACAATAACATTGCCAGTGCAAATTCCACTGATGTATGGCTTTGAAAATCACACCGGTGTGAACGAGGGCTAATTCTTATAATAGATATTAAAGTGTCTACTGCTAAATTATATATATTGTATTTCAGTACTCTATATTTGGATGAAGACCTAAGAAATGAGCTGATCTTACAAGTGGGTTGGTCTAACATTTTAATCTTAATTTACCTATTTGCATGTCAGCTTGGAGATTTCTGAAGAACAGAAAAAAATACTCCATCTTTATCATCATCGTCCATTCTGGAAAAAAAAGAAAGATAATTACAGCATATACCTAAAAACTATATGAAGGCATCTATACTTTTTGACATTGCCTGCATGAAATGAGGGTAATTTACTTAGAGCCAGCTTATATTATTCTTACCAACAAAATCGGTATCTCTTGCTTGCACATCTGCGTTTACACATACTGTATGCAAGTGAATGTTTGAATAAGTGGAACATCTCATACACAAGTCCTTGCTCAAGTAGCATATGTTTTCATATTAGCAGTGCTAGAAACACCTTCTTAAAAAATATATATCTATTAAATGGTGGTGCCTCGGTAAGTCTTTTTGGAGAAGCCCTTCAAGTACTTAATATCTTGGACAGACACCACTTTAGTGTTCACCCTTCATAGGGTGTCAACTTACTTGTTCATTTAAGACCTTAGAAACATAGAAAAATGGCAGCAGAAAATAGATCACTGAGTCTGCCCCACTAATTTACACTTTTTTTGTATTTTTCATTGTTAGCTATTGTGGCAGTGTGATGCCCTCCCACAGTGTAAAAAGGCAGTCTGGGATAAGTTTTGTAGACAACCGTACACTGATGGTGCAGGTGTTTGCTGGGTTCTTAGAACTAGGGTTCTGAGCTCCACCGTCGCAAGGAGTCCATATGTGGTTACAAGCCAACCAGAGAAGTGTGCATGTCTGCACGGTGCTGTCTGTGATAGGACAAAAGAGGCCCGAGCTCGAGAGATGGAGCAGCAGGGAGCTGCAGGAAAGGGACAGAGAGCTAACAAAGGTACAGTGCTTGTGCATAAGCACTGAGATGTTGTGTTAGATGGTCAGGAGGACAAAGGCACAAATCTTGCACACCAAAGAGGGGCAGGAGGCTGAACACTGTGCATTTTGCATTGATGGTAAAAAAAACCCTGAGAGGGATACAGACTGCTGCAAACTTTTTGTCTTTCTATTTAAAGTAAAATTGGGCAGACAAGGCCCTAAAAAGGCATATCTGGCATGGACTGAATTCACTGGGAAGTGCTACATTTGAGTTGAACATTTCCCAAGTTATTGCTCTATTTTGTCTAGAATAGCCTAGTATAGATCGATGTTTGTCAAAAGCATGTATGAATCCACTTACTGTTGACTGACTTACTTGTCTATTCCAAGCATGGACTTCCCTCTCAGTAAAATAATACTTTCTAAGATTAGTTTTGAACTTTCCTCTTGCTAGTTTGAAGTCACATTCCTCTGTTCTTGATCTTGGCCTCATATTGAAAATACTGTCCTCCTGAACCCCAATTACCCATTTATTTTACCACTTTGCGCAAACCAATGTACCCGTACGTCAGTTGGGAGAAGTGGATGCAGCTGCAGGCTATACCCCAAAACTGTTTTTCAGAGCGGGCAGTCGGCTATCTGGTGATAATGGCTGCTCAGCCATTGTCCCAGCTAGCAAGAGGAACAGTGCTAAAAAAAAAAATTATAAAAGAAATAAAAAAACCAAAAAATTAAAGTGGCCCATCTTGCGTGCCACAGCAAAGAAAATGCATAGGTAAGTTGCACCTGCAAATGTAAATGGTGTTCAAATCACACATGTGAGGTATTGCCGCAATCATCAGAGTGTGAACAATAATTCTAGCAAAAGACCACCTCTGTAACTCTAACTTGGTAACCGTTAAAAAGTGTCGCCTATGGAGATTTTTGAGTACCGTCGTTTGTCGCCATTCCACGAGTGTGTGCAATTTTCAACTGTAACATGTTTGGCATCTATTTACTAGGAGTAACATTCTATTTCACAGTATACAAAAAATACCTATTTAGCTACCTTTACTGTTTTTTATTTTTTAATTCGAAAAAGTGTATTTTTTCCAAACAAATTTCTTTTGAAAGACCGCTGCGCAAATACCGTGTGACATAAAATATTGCAATGACCGCCATTTCATTCTCCAGAGTTTTTGCTAATATATATATATATATATATATATATATATATATATATATATAATGTTTTTGGGGTTATAAGTAATTTTCTAGCAAAGAATACTAATTTTAACTTGCACACAACAAGTGTCAGAAATGGCTCCGGTCCTTAATTGGTTAAAGGTTTCAGTCAAATATCCCCTTTCCCTTCTTTCCTACAGACTGTACATATTATGTTCCTGAAGTCTCTCATGATATGCTTCATTCGCCAGACCTTTAACAATTTTTTTAACCTTCTCTGGACTCATTCTATCTTATCAATATCTTTTTGTAAGTGAGGTCTCCAGAACTGGACACAGTTTTTAAAATGAGGTAAAACTACAGATTATAGGGGAATCAGGACTTCCTTCCTCCTGCTGGTGACCCCTCTAGAGATGCATCCTAGAATTCTATTCGCTTTTCCCACTGCATAGCCACACTGTTTGCTCATTTTGCAACCATCGGAAATAAGTACTCATTTTCCTCTGTAGTGCTGGCCAACACTGTAGCCCTACTTTGGTACTCTGTCAAGGGATTATTTTTCCTTAGGTGCATTATTTTACACATTTAAACAATGAACTGCAGTTTCCACTACTTTGAGCAATCTTCTAGCAATGCCAAATTATGTTCCATGTTACAGACACCTCCAGGGATATCAACCTTATTGCACACCTTTGCTTCATCAACAAAAAGATATACAACACCTTACCTATCAACCCTTTAGTCAATCAGTTACATATAGATTAAATAGTAGAGGACCTAGTACAGATCCTTGTGGTACACCACTAGTCACTGGTCTCTGTTCCGAGTGAACCCCACTTACAACCACACTCTGGTATCTTTCTTTAACATACTGCATATCCATTGAACCACCCAAGGGTTAAGACCTAGCTTGTACAACTTTTTATTACATCTTGCTGAACTGTATCAAATGCCTTGCTGAAATCAAGATATGCTATGTCCACAGCACCACCTTGGTCAACAACATTAGTGATACAGTCAAAAAATCAAATCTGATTAGTCTAACCTGCCCTTAGTAAAGCCATGTTGCTTTGGATCCAGCAGGTTGTGTGTTTTTAAGCAATCAATGAGCATTCTTTTCAGGATTGATTCCAGTGAT
>BLSH010302506.1:276988-301631 GCA_018402905.1 Glandirana rugosa | reverse complement strand
GTGCACGCGCGCAAAGGTGGACGCAAGCGTCAGTTTCATGTCGTATGTAAACAACAATTTCACCATGCATGTGAGGTATCACCGCGAACGTCAGATCGAGGGCAGTAATTTTAGCAGTAGACCTCCTCTGCAGATCTAAAGTGGTAACCTGTAAAGGCTTTTAAAGGCTTTTAAAAATGTATATAGTTTGTCGCCACTTCGTGGGTGTGCGTCATTTTTAAAGCATGTCATGTTTGGTGTCTATGCACTCAGCATGAGATCAACTTTTATATTTCACCAAAAATGTGGGCAAAATAGTATGTTTTTGTGCATTAAAATTCCAAAAAGTGTTTTTTTTCCCCAAAAATTGCGTTTGAAAAATCGCTGCGCAAATACTTTGTGAAAAAAAAATTGTAACACCCACTATTTAAATCTATAGGGCCTCTGCTTTAAAAAATATATAATGTTTGGGGATTCAAAGTCATTTTCTAGCAAAAAAGGATTTTTTCATGTAAATATAAAGTGTCAGAAAATACTTGGTGGTTCAAGTGGTTAGAAGAGTGGGTGATGTTGGGCATAAAATGCCAGGACAGTTCAAACCCCCCCCCCCAAATGACACCATTTTGGAAAGTAGACACCCCAAGCTATTTTCTGAGAGGCATGTTGAGTCCATGAAATATATTATTTGTTTGTCATAAATGATTGAAAAGTGCAAAAAAAAAAAAATTACACAAAGTTATCACTGAAATTATATATTGTTCACCCATGCCATGGGTATGTGTGGAATTACACCCCAAAATACATTCTGCTGCTTCTCCGGAGTACGGGGATACTCCATGTCTGAGACTTTTTGTGAGTCTATCCGTGTACGGGACCCCGAAAACCAATCACCGCCTTCACGATTTCTAAGGGTGAAAATTTATGCCTTCACCCCATACTACCTATCCAGGTTTCGGAGGCCATGAAATGCCCAGATAGCAAAAAAAAAAACCAAATGACCCCATTTTGGAAAGTAGACATCCCAAGCTATCTGCTGAAAGGCATATTGAGTCCATGAAATATTTTATATTTTGCCACAAGTTTCGGGGAAATGACAATTTGTATTTATTTTATTTATTTTTTTTACACAAAGTTGTCACTGACATGATATATTGCTCACACATGCCATGGGTATATGTGGAATTACACCCCAAAATACATTCTGCTGCTTCTCCTGAGTATGGGGATACCCCATGTGTGAGACTTTTTGGGAGCCTATCCGCGTACAGAACCCCAAAAACCAATCACCGCCTTCAGGATTTCTAAAGGCATAAAATGGTGATTTTACTCCTCAGTACCTATCACGGTTTTGGAGGCCCTGAAATGTACAGGTAGCACAAAACCCCCATTTTGGAAAGTAGACACCCCAAGGTATTTGCTAAGAGGCACGGTGAGTATTTTGCTGCTCTCATTTGTTTTGGAAAAGAAATAAACAGATTTTTTTTTTCTTTTACTTTTTTCAAATTTCAAAACTTTGTGACAAAATGTGAGATCTGCAAAATACTCAAAATACTTCTCAGCAAATAGCTTGGAGTGTCAACTTTCCAAAATGGGGTCATTTGGGGGGTTTTGTGCTATCTGGACATTCCATGGCCTCCGAAACTGTGATAGGGAGTGAAGAGTAAAATCACCTTTTTACGCACTTAGAAAGCCTGGAGGCGGTGATTGGTTTTTGGGGTCCCGTACGCGGCTAGACTGCCAGAAAGTCTCACATATATGGTATCCCTGTATTCAGAAGAAGCAGCAGAATATATTTTGGGGTGTAATTTCACATATACCCATGGCATGTTCAAGCAACATATCATTTAGTGACAACTTCGTGGAAAAAAAAAAATTGTAATTTCCCCGAAACTTGTGGCAAAATATAAAATATTCCATGGACTCAACATGCCTCTCAGCAAATAGCTTGGGGTGTCTACTTTCCAAAATGGGGTCATTTGGGGGGGGCTTGTGCTATCTGGGCATTTTATTGCCTCCGCAAGTGAGATAGGTAGTGTGGGGTGAATGCATACATTTTTGCCCTTAGAAATACTGAAGGTGGCGATTGGATTTTGGGGTCCTGTTTGCAGATAGACTTCCAAAAAGTCTCACACATGGGGTATCACCGTACTCAGGAGAAGCAGAAGAATGTATTTTTGGGGTGTAATTCCACATATACCCATGCCATGAGTGAGCAATATATCATTTCAGTAACAACTTTGTGTAATTTTTTTTTTTTTTGGTCATCTTTCAATCACTTATGACAAAAAAATAAAATATTCAATGGGCTCAACATGCCTCTCAGCAAATTCCTTGGGGTGTCTACTTTCCAAAATGGGGTCATTTGGGGGGGTTTTTTACTGCTCTTCCATTTTAGCACCTCAAGAAATGAGATAGACAGTCATAAAATAAAAGCTGCATAAATTCAAGAAAATGTACCCTAGTTTGTAGACGCTATAACTTTTGCGCAAACCAATAAATATACGGTAATAAACTTTTTTTTTTACCTAAGACATGTGGCTAAATGCATTTTAGCAAAAAATGTATGACTAAAATTTAGTTTATTGTATTTTTGTAATAACATAAAGTTGAAAATATCATTTTTTTCAAAAGTTTCGTCCTTTTTTTGTTTATATCGCAAAAAATAAAAATCACAGTGGTGAAGAAATACCACCAAAAGAAAGCTCTATTTGTGGGAAAAAAAGGACGCAAATATTGTTTGGCTAGTGCATTGCATGACCGCGCAATTACCATTTGAAGCGGTGCAGTGCCAAAATTGAAAAAAGTGCTCTGTTCCTACAGCTGGAAAACCTTCCGGTTGGTAAGTGGTTAACAAGTTGTTTTTTACACTCATTTAACAGATATAACAAAACACTTTCAATGATATATTCAATAGATAAAAAGGGAGCAAATAAAATACTTTGTCATTAAATTACATAACACTTAACATATTTTGTCATATCTGGCCCTGTGATTCATTTTGAAGGATCTGTACTTAAGCTCTTCTAACTTTTTGTTTTCCTATTTATAATTGAAATTAACATAGCTCTTTTTTGTAGGAGGTGAGGAAACTGGAAAATGTAAAATAAAGCTTAAAACTCAATCTGCTGGTATAAAACCATTATACATTCCCTTAAATAGACATGGGTGCCCCTTGTTTGTGGCATAGTGCCTGGCTCTGCTCATTTCTTTCATTTCAATAGTGAGATTTTTCTATTCCTGATAAATTCCTCATGATGTAGAAAAAAATGAAAAACCGACAACACTTTGGGACATCCTTATAATGATAGTGGTAAGTGAAATTGGGATAACATCGATAAAAATTAGATAAACTTTGAGTAAAGACAATCTGTTATTGTCAAAATGTATACTATACCTTATTGTATGATGTCACACACGCTCACTAGACTCTTCTAAAATGGTGGTATACTTCCTGCAGATAAATAAATAATATGAAATATGGCTGAAGATGCAAAATGTATTTCTTTAAAAATATATAGGACATTTAGGCTTGTAGTTTATTGATTAGATTGCCTTCCTCAAATGGCATGTATACAGTGCAAAAACAGGCACACCACTTGAAAGTGATATTAAAGGCTTGTTTTTTTAAAAGAAATAACAAACATGTCTAACTCAGCTGCTCTGTGCAGTGGTTTTGCACAGAGTAGCCCCGATTCTACTCTTCTTGGGTCCCCCGCCAGCTCCCATTGCTGCATCAGCCAATGAGTAGTGAGAATCCCTGGAGAGCCGATGCTCTTGTGCACATCGCTGGATCGAGATGGAGATCAGGTAAGTATTGGGGGGGGGGGGGGGCTGCTGCACAGAGAAGGTTTTTTACCCTCATGCATAGAATGCATGAACGTAAAAAAATCTTGAGTCTTTACAACCACTTTAAGAGGTATTCAATGGTATTGACCACTGTAAATCAAAATTGTTGTATCTGCGTGATCAAGTTCACTATTTATTTATTTGTTTTCAAAGATAATCTGAAACTGAATGGCCAACACTGTAAATTCATCAACAGACTACAAACATGAGCTGGAAGGAACCAAAAGTCGATCCTGAAAATCTATCTATCTATCTATCTATCTATCTATCTATCTATCTATCTATCTATCTATCTATTTATCTATCTATCTATATATTTGTAAATGTTATGACTGAGACTTACCTGGTTTCTCTCATTATTCAAGCAATGTTAAGGCCACAGAACTTCTCCTTTACTTCCTGATCTCACAGGAGACACAGGCAACAGCAGAAGTTGTTGGCTCCTGCTGCTGTCAGTTAAACTTCTGTGATCGGGGTGGGACTTACCAGCACTGTGTGTGTCTATGAACACACACAGTCCAGATCTGTAGCACACACTCATGGGTGCCCCCATATCAAGCCATTGTAGGAAGAAGGAACAGTGGGAGATACCTTTGCACAGAGCAGGTAAGTATAACATCTTTTTTTATTTCAAAGCAAAAAAAGTTTTGCCTTTACTATCACTTTAAAGAGTAACTCCACTTTTGTTAAGAAAAAAGAAAACAATCCCCTCTGGGTGACCAATATGAATTGCATAGATTTTAACAAATTTTGGTTGCACATTTCTTCCTGTTTCCGCCCTGAAAAAAAAAGATGTTTGTTACCTGCAGAGTGAATCTGTAAGTGACTTTTTCAAATATTAATCAGCTGATGTACCTGCAGTGTTCTATTGAGGAAAATGCAGAGTCTGCATTCCTTTCAGCGTAATTAACCCTTTGGGAGTATTTCACCAAAATGAAATGCTGTAGAGGAGGCATAAAATCTGATGTGTATCTAAGTGTAGACTTCTGTGAAAATCAGTGAGTCAATCACCCAAGCAGAAAATTACATTACTGGGGGTGATAAATTGTCCAATGGTGTATGGAATACATCCAGGTTGCCATAGCGCATTGCATTTATAGAAAATTACAGCACTCCAGACTAAACAGGAAAGGTAACTTTTTAACATTCAATTACAATATGGCTCCTTTAGCTTTGGCTTCTTTATATTTTTTTTTTATTTGCTATTTTTTCCCATAAAAGTAGAGTTACCCTTTAAGGCCAATAGGCCTACCAATTCTTGGTTCCCACAAGATCTTAGTACACAATGCTATAATTCCTTGCCAAATGGCACCAGGACTGAAAATAGATAAAAGTAAGGTATACCTGTATATAGGCTGGTTAGGTGAGGGTGGTGTTCACTGTGGAGGAGTGTCTGTGCCACTGTCCAGAAGCTGATGGTGGATTTGGAGAGCACAGTCCAGCTAATAGTGTAATCCAGAGAACAGTTCCAAGATCGGGGGAGGTAGTAGGCAAACATAATACATTAAACTATCAAAAATCCGGGTATGTAGCAGGAAAGCCTAAACCAGGTAACATTCCATGGTCAAGGCCGGCGCAAACCGAAAGAAAATTGCAAGTACAAGGCAGAAGTCAGCAACAAGGGAATCCAATGACAGGTCTACATGCAGGGACAAGTAAGTTATGACTAGGGAGCCAGGATTAAAACTGCATGGACAGAAGAGACAGGAGACAGAAGTAGAGTTGAGCAGACACCTGGATGTTCAAGTTCAGCGGGTTTGCCGAACTTCGCGAAAAAGTTTGAGTTTGGCCCCGAACTTGACCCCGAACCCCATTGAAGTCAATGGTAACCCAAACTTTTGGGCACTAAAATGGCTCTAAAAAAGTCCTGGAAAGGGCTAGAGGGCTGCAAAAGGAAGCAAAATTGGGGTAAGAGCAGGACAAGTGCCATGCAAACAAATGTGGATAGGGAAATAACTTAAAATCACATAAAAAAAAATGGAGGAGGAGGTGGATGTGGAGTAGGAGGTTGAGGAGGCCTCAAAAAAAGACTACGTTCACTTAAGTATACCAATGGCTGTGTGAGGCTGGTATAAATGTCTATTCTGCACAAGGTACAGACAAGTCTTGTGGGATCCATGCCTGATTAATTTTAATAAACGTTAGCTTGTCCACGTTGGCTGTGGACAGGCGGCTGCGCTTGTCCCTGATAACGCCCCCTGCTGTGCTAAACACACGTTCAGAAAATACACAGGCTGCAGTGCAGGCCAGCACCTCCAAGGCATAAATGGAAATCTCAGGCCATGTGCCCAATTTGGAGACCCAGAAGTTGAATGGGGCAGCCCCATCAGTCAGTACGTGTAGGCGTGTGCACACATACTGTTCCACCATGTTGCTGAAATGCTGCCTCCTGCTAAGACGTTGCCTATCAGCTGGTGGTGCAGTTTGTTGTGGCATGCTGTTGACAAAGCTTTTGCACATTTCGGCCATGCTAACCCTGCCTTCTGAGGTGCTGGCGGTGCCACAGCTGCGTTGTTGACCTCTTCCTCCTCCTCTGCCTTCACCTTGTGCTTCCACTGAGCCCCCAGTGTTATTTAGGAATGCCCTCAGCAGCGCGTCTACCAGCGTGCGCTTGTAGTCGCGCATCTTCCGATCACGCTATAGTGACCTTGTCCTTGTAACTGGGATCCAGCAGGGTGGCCATCCAGTAATCAGCACAAGTTACAATGTGGGCAAATCGGCTGTCGTTGCGCAGGCACTGCAGCACGTAGTCGCTCATGTGTAACAGGCTGCCCAGAGGCAAAGACAAGATGTCCACTGTGGGAGGTGTTTCATTTGTGTCCTCCGTATCTCCCCAGCCACGCTCCAGTGATGCCCACAAGCTGTGTTGGGTGCCACCCTGCTGTGAACACGGTTCCTCCTCCTCATCATCATCCTCATCCCCCTCATCCTCCAGAACTGGGCCCTGGCTTGAAAATTTTTTTAGCTGCCCTATGCTGGTGCAGGAACCCACCCTCCAAGCCACTTGTGAATGACTGGCCTGATAGCCGTGGAAATGACCCCTCTTCCTCCTCCTCTTCCACCTGTGCCATATCCTCTTCCATCATCGCCCGAAGTGTTTTTTCAAGGAGACATAGAAGTGGGATAGTAATGCTGAGAACAGCGTCAATCGGCACTGGCCATGTTGGTGGAGTACTTGAAACACCGCAATATGGTACACAGGTCTCGCATGGAGGCCCACTCGTTGGTGGTGAAGTGGTGCTGTTCCACAGAGCGAGTGACCCGTGCATGCTGCAGCTGAAACTGCTCGCACAGTCTCTCCAGCATGTGCAAGGTGGAGTTCCACCTTTTGGGCACGTCGCATAGGAGCCGGTGAGCGGGAAGGCTGAAGTTCCACTGCAGCGCAGACAGGCGAGCAGCAGCAGGGTGAGAACACCGAAAGCGCACACAGATGGCCCACACTTTCTGCAGCAGCTCTGACATATCCGGGTAGTTTTTTAGAAATTTCTGCACCACCAAATTCAGTACATGTGCCAGGCAAGGAATGTGCGTCAAACCGGCTAGGCCCAGAGCTGCTACGAGATTTCGCCCATTATCGCACACCACCAGGCCGGGCTTGAGGCTCAGTGGCAACAACCACTCATCAGTCTGTTGTTCAATGCCTCTTCGCAGCTCCTGTGCAGTGTGGGGTTTATCCCCCAAACATATCAGTTTTAAAACAGCCTGCTGTCGTTTCCCCCTGGATGTGCTGAAGTTGGTGGTGAAGGTGTTACGCTGACTGGATGAGGAGGTGGTAGAGGAGGAGGAAGCGGAGTAGGAGGAGGAGGCAACAAGAGGCAAAGAGAAATGCCCTGCAATCCTCAGTGGCGGAAGGACATGTGCCAAACTGCTATCCGCCTCAGGCCAACCCGCCACTACATGTGCCCAGTGTGCAGTTAGCGAGATATAGCATCTCTGCCCATGCTTACTGGTCCACGTATCAGTGGTTATGTGGACCTAGCCACAGATGGCGTTGCGCAGTGCACACTTGATCTTGTCCCCGACTTGTTTGTGGAGGGAAGAGATGGCTCACCTGGAAAAGAAGTGGCGGCTGGGAACCACGTACTGTGGGACAGCCACCGCCATCAGGTTTTTAAAACTGTCCGTGTCCACTAGACGGAAGGACAGCATTTTAAAGGCCAGGAATTTTGAAATGCTGGCATTCAGGGCCAGGGATCACAAGTGGGTAGGGGGGTACTTCCTCTTTCTCTCCAGTGTTTGGGAGATGGACAGCTGTAAGCTTCCATGGGACCATGGTGTGGAAATGCTTGGGGACGGTGGCGGACATGGTGGCGTTGCTGTCACATCATCTGTTTGCTGGGTGGCAGGTGACACTGGCACTGTAGAGGTGGAGGAAGAGGCTGAGGCAGCAGCAGAAGATGAAGCAGGAGGAGCCAGAGACCTTTCTTGGATTTTGAGGTGCTTATTCCACTGCAGCATGTAGTTGCCTGGTCATGCAGGTTGTGCTCAGGTTTAGAACATTTATGCCTCGCTTCAGGCTCTGATTGCACAGCGTGCAAACCACTCGTGTCTTGTCGTCAGCACATTGTCTGAAGAACTGCCACACCAGGGAACTCCTTTGAGATGCCTTTGATGTGCTAGGTCCCTGGATGCGGTGGATAGTAGCAGGCGTACTGTCTAAGGGACGGTCGCTCCGCTTTTGCAATCTGCTTCCTCTTTTGCTGTGCTGGTGCCTCTGTGCGACCACCACCTCTTCCTCCAAACTGCACACGTCACTCACATGACCTTCATTCCATGTGGGGTCTAGGACCTCATCATCCTCCACATCACCTTAAACCCACTCTTCACCACTGCCCTCCTTGTCAGTCTGCACACTGTAGAAAGCCGCAGCAGTTGGCACCTGTGTTTTGTCATCATCAGAGACGTGCTGCGGTGGTGTTTCCATGTCCTCATCCCGAAACAGAAGTGGTTGGGCATCGGTGCACTCAATGTCTTTCACTTCTGGGGCAGGGCTATGTGGATGGCCCATGGAAAGCACACCAGCAGAGTCATCAAAAAGCATAAGAGACTGCTGCATGACTTGGGGCTCTGACTGCTTGGCTGATTTACAAGGGGCTGAGGTGAAAGATAGATGGCCATGGGGTTCAGGTGCCAACTCTGAGCTTTCAGCAAGGGACCGGGTGGGAGACAATGTGAAGGAACTGGAGGCAGCCACCCAATCTACTATCCCCTGTACTTGTTCTGGCCTCACCATCCAGGCCTACCATATAACGTTGAAGGTTCTGTCGGCTACTCGCACCTGAGGAAGGTGTTTCACTTGTGTGTGTAGCTGGCACAGATCGACCACGTCCTCCCCTTGCAACAGGGGCTTTACCAATACCACCAACACCAGCAGCACCAGCAGCACCAGCAGCATCACGACCACGTCCCTTATTTGACGCTCTCCTCATTCTGGACACAAATGTACTATTTATCACAAATTTATATTATTTTTTAAACCTGCAATGTAGACGCACTTTTTAATTTTGTGCAAGAAATGCACAGCAAGGTGCAAATGTACTATGTAGCACTATTTATTAATAATAATAAAAAAAAAGAATAATGAATTATTATTCTTTTTTTTTAAACCAGCAATGTAGGACGCACTTTTTATTTTTGTGCAAGAAATGCATCACTGGCCGCAAATGTAGTAGTTAGTATTTAGAATACGGACACGGACACCCTAAAGTCTGGTACGAACCCGAACTTTACAGTTCGGGTTTGCTCAACTGTAGACAGGAGCCCAAAAATAATGAATGCAGTTCCCGATTTTCCTTGAGTCCAAAATGCGGGCCACCTCAATTTCCTCCTGGCCATAAAAAATCAGGGGCAGCTTAGAGGAAACAATGATATGCCAATTAACTGGCTTCAGTCTTAGGCATTCTCATAGACAAGGGAAGTTATATTCTGAAGGAGACTGAGTTCATCTGTTGGCCTACCCTATAGGCACCAATGAACCTAGGGGACAGTTTTTAAGTAGAAACATTAAGGGATAGGTTTCTTGTGGAGGGCCACAACTGATCCCTAACCTTGATCTGAGGGGCACAAGAGTGAAGGAAATCAGTAAAGTGTTTTTGGGAGGCAGAACTGGAGGACAAGCTAACCTGGATCTTGCTCCAAATTTGGAAAAAAATGTCTGAACAGTACTGCAAGCATCAGGAACATCCAAGGAAAGAAAAATAAGAAATATTTGAGATAAGGGCCACAAAAACAATATCAATGTTCCTGTGCAGGAATGGGGCAGTTATTATATGCAATCCTGGGCCAAGGTGGGGCAGAAGTCTATTCCAGTTGTCTGTCAGAAACAAAACATTGGCGGTAAGTCTCTTAAGACTTTTTCAGTCTGGTCATTAGTTTGAGGGTGATAAGCAGATGAGAAGAACAGACTGGTGCCAATGGGAATGCAAGGAGATTTCCAAAATATTGATAAAAATTTTGAGTCTGTCCAAAACAGAATTCTGGGGCACACCTTGGAGTCTTACCATCTCACAAACAAACAAAATGACTATAGACATTACAGAGGGAAGTTTAGGTAAAGGAACAAAGTAGGCCATTTTACTGAAGCAATCCATGGTGACCCAGATAATGTTGTGTGGGTTTAAGGGAGGAAAGTCTACAGTAAAGTTCATAGCCAGATGTGTCCAGGGATGCAGTGACACATCTAGGCATAGACCTAGAGAACTTGGAATGGGCACAGAACACACAAGCCTTAACATAGGAATGAATATTTGTTTGGAGGGTAGGTCAGGCCAGAGAAAGAGTTTTAGTGATACCCAGTTGTTCAGCTAACTTGGCATCATGAGCTTCTGAAAAGACCTTAAGCCTGAGGTTGAGCAGCACAAATAACTTTGGGTCTACGCTTTAGATATGGAAGTGGACATATCACAGAAAAATACAGCCAAGACCTGAATAGGAAGCAGAATGCTGTGGAGATCTAAAGACTCCTTGGAGCAAGGTTCAAAGCTGCAGGAAGGAACATCTGCTTTGGAGTTCTATGATCCCGGGAAGTAGGAGATGGTAAAGTTAAAGCAGTTAAAAAAGAGGGACCACCAAGCCTGCCAGGAAGTAAGGTGGCGGTGGGTGATAGCCTGTACCTTAGCAGGGTCAACTGTGAAACCTGAATCAGAGATTAAATATCCTGAAGGGGAACTTCTCATACATGATATGTACATTTAGAAAGCTTGGCATATAATGAATGATTACAGAGCTTGGTTAGAACGCCACATACATGGTTGCAGTGTTCATCAAGAGAGGAGGAACAGAACAAAATGTTGTCCAGATAGACCAGGCTAAACCAACCAAGGAACTTACAGAAAATGTAATCGACAAACTCTTGGCAGGTGGCTGGGACATTATGTAGACCAAATGGCATGACCAAGTATTCAACATTGTTTACGTTGTTCAACAATGAGTTTATGTGAAATCTCCATTAACAGATTAAATAATGTTGTAATTATAAATATATTTTTGTTAGCGTTTGATCAGTGTGGGTGTGCAATATGCTCATTTTCTGAAGATAAATAGGAATAGTTTGATCTGAACTGAAGCTGTCAAGAGGAATATTCAATTAATTACTATTGTATGCTAGAAGGCTTGACAATAGGCTGACAGTTTTCTTTCAGACGATTCTGGGCCAGGTTAGTTTATTATGGAGCCAACTCCATATATCCACTTCAAAGGATCCCCTTGTTTAGATATGGCAGGTGGGCGACCATCCTTTCAGGAACGCATAACTTCATTTAGATATGCTTGGAGGTGGCCATCCTTTCACATATGCAAAACTTGACCTATGGAGATCCTGTCTAAGATGTGCATACATCATATTCTTTCCAAAAAGGTTGTGTACCTGCGCATACATAATTTTCTTTCTAAGGGGTTGAGTCATGGTATCAAAAGGGTATTTGAAATACCCAATCATGAAAAAGCATGAGTTAGATTTTAATAGAGGAAATTGATATGCCTACCAATCAGTGCCACTCCAAACAAGCCTATGGAAAAGAGGCCTAACCATACACACACTTGAGGGGGATATTAGGGAGAAGTTAGGAGAGAGAAGGCAGGGCAGGCAGCTGGCAAGCGTAATCTGGTAAACAGTCCAAAGTCAAGAGAGGTAATGGGCAGACAAAATCCTGTGAAAAATCCAAAGTCAATGCTGGCACAAATCCAGAAGAATACAAGTACAAGGCAGAGGTCAGTAACAAGGGAAAACAAGACAGGTTGACAAGCAGGGACAAACTAGGCATGTCTGGTAGAGAGTCGGGGAAATGGCTCTGCACTTGTGATGTTCAAATAGAGCTCCACAGGTGCTGCGTAACCTTTGATTGGCAAACAAGTCAGGGCAGCCTGAGCTGATTGATGCCTAGCAACCCAAGCACTTTCATGGGAAGGCTCATAGCTGCCGGCCAATCACAGCGGGAGGCCTTTCAGGCAGGGAGAGGACAGCTTTTGGCTAGGCGTTGAATGAACATGGGTTAAGTTATACAGTTTTGGAGAGACGAAATACAGTTTATGATAAAGAAAAATTCATTTTTATCTTCCGAGTCATGTCTTTCGAGCGACAAATGTGAGAAACAACATTTTTTTACAAATACAGTAAATCTTAGTAAATCACAATATTGCAAATTCAAGGCCCCATTTTCATTAGAAAAGGATAAGTCTTTCCCAAACTTTATTTAATGTAGGGAATGTTATTACATTTTCTGAAATTTTTAAAATGTTACTGTTATTTGTTGTTAATGTTTGCACCTATCAATAGGTCTCAAAATTATTTCTTATAGATTTTGCCAGCAAGAAATAAGTGATTACTAAAGAAATTACCTGAACTTGGGTTTTATGAATGAGAATTGCTATGTAATAGCTTTCTTTGGTAAATGTCATTGACAGCGTTGTCAGAAACTGCAGTGGGTTAAATTTTAGATCAACCAACATGTATTAATCACTTTTCATTATTATTCCACTGTATACTATACCTCATGAATCCTGTTTTTAAACCTTAGCAATTGTTCTATAATACCATGGTCTTCATTGTCTAAAAGAAAGAAAAAGGACAATAGGAAGATGAACAAAAAATATACACAGTTGTCTAAGCTGTCAAAATATCACGTAAAAAACACAATTTCACTAAAATGAAAAGTTACATATATATATATACTCTACATTCTTTAATGTAATGCATTACCAAGGATTCCCGGAGCAGTATGAGTTAACTAAGGCAGCTGTGCTGTCTAGCAATAGTTCTGCAGAATTTACTTTTAGCCAGGCTCTGTCTGCCAGACTAAGTCATCTGTCTGTCAAACTAAGCCATCTGATAAGTGATGAATCACTCCTGTGTGGACTCCTTTAGGCTGGGTTCACACTGCTGCAAACACTACTGCGAATTTAAGCCGTTGCGATAGATTAAATTCGCAAGTCATCTCCATTAACATAGTGTTCTATCAGGGCAGTTCACATAGATTGCGAATCTAATCCGTGAAGAAAAAGGGTCCTGTGCGAGTTTGATCCGTGTGCGATGCTGTGCGTTGCGAATTCAGCTCCATAGGCTACAATAGACCACGGATTGAAAACGCAATCTCCCATTCACATCACTGCTATTGCTTCCCCCTCCAACTCCAGCTACAGCTTTGCAGTAGATTTGTGCCAACATATGTAGAAATTGCACTTGTGTCTGAACTGAAAAAACTTGCATCGCAATCGTATTAAATTTGCAGAAAATTTGCACCGCAGCAGTGTGGGCCGAGCCTCACTCAGACGACATTTTTACAACATTACAAGAAATAGCAGAGTGGTTACAATAAATGATCATTTGTAATAAGCAACCTTTAGCTTCACCTTATGGCTTGACAGAAGATAACAAAATAGTGACAACCTGAAATATGTCAAAAGCTCCTATAAAAACTAAAACAAACCATATTCATACAACATAAACAATATGTTTTCCTCAGCAAATAATCTGAATTGCTTTACATTCAAAAAGGCAAACGGTTAGTGTGATAAAAAGATGGCATGACTAAATAATTAATTGGTTGTTTTGAACTCAATGCTAAAAGAAAGAGATGTGGCTTCCCTAAGCCAAAAATATTGTCATGACCTAAAGAGGAATGGTTAAACAGAATCTGAGCCTGTTTATACTAGGGTAACAACATTTCCAAACTGCCATTCAGTTTGTTGCCAAAAAAGATGATTTTTGATACTTTTTTTTTGCCAATTTTTGCAAAAACAAAAGCAAACAGTGGTCACCAGTTTAGACAATTTGCACCTTCTTTAACTAAAACACTTAGGGGTCGATTTACTAAAGCTTGAAAGTGCAAAATTTGGTGCAGCTCCACACAGAAACCAATCAGCTTCAAGGTTTTATTGTCAAAGCTTGATTGAACAGTTGAGGATAGAAGCTGATTGGTTAGCATGCACATCTGCACTAGTTTTTGCACTCTCCAGCTTTAGTAAATCAACCCCTTAGTGACAGCAGCATACTTTGTACATCACGAGGGTCCCCTTAGTCTGCCTGTAAAGTGGCGCATCTGTAGTATGCATAGAACATGCTGCAGTAAAAATGAAATTCCTAATTTAAATTGACTCACTGTTGCAATTGCTGGCACTTAGCTATTGAAATAAAAAATAAAGAAGAAAACAGCGTGCCCCCACCCCCCCCAGTCCATACCATAAGGGTCTGATATTGATTTTAAGGGGAACCCCACGCCAAGATTTAAAAAAAACTGCATCCCCCAAAATCCATGCCAGACTCTTATCCGAGCAAGCAGCCTGGCAGGTCAGGAAAGGGGGGGGGGCGTTTGCCCCCCTGCTTAACCATACCAGGCCACATGCCCTCAACATGGGGACACTTTTTTATTTTTTAACCACTTCAGCCTCGGAAGGATTTACCCCCTTCCTGACCAGGCCATTTTTTGTGATATGGCACTGCTTTAACCAACAACTACGCGGGCATGCGACACTGTACCCAAATAAAATTAATGTCTTTTTTTCCCCACAAATAGAGCTTTCTTTTGGTGGTATTTGATCACCCCTGCGGTTTTTATTTTTTGCGCTATAAACAAAAAAGACCGACAATTATGAAAAAAAAACAAATTTTTTTACTTTCTACTATATCCAAAGCAAATATGAAACAAATATGAAACAAACAAATTTATTCCTCTGTTTAGGCCAATATGTACTCATCTACATATTTTTGGTAAAAAAAATCCCAATAAGCATTTGGTTTGCGCAAAAGTTATAGTAACTACAAAATAGGGGATAGATTTATGGACTTTTATTTTTTTTTATTGTTTTTACTGGTAATGATGGTGATCTGCGATTTTTAGCGGGACTGCAACATTGTGGCGGACAGATCTGACGCTAAGTGACACTTTTTGGGGACCAGTGACACCAATACAGTGATCAGTGCTATACAAATGCACTGATTACTGCATAAATGACACTGGCAGTGAATGGGGTTAACTGCAGGGGCAATGAAAGGGTTAAGTGTGTCCTAGGGAGTTGCCTTTTAACTGAAGGAGGAGTGGACTGATTGGGAATACAGAGAAATTGCTGTTTCTGATCACTAGGAACAGACAATCTCTCTCTATTCCCCTGCGGTGTGCGGTCTTAAAGTGGTTCATAAAGGAATTATCAAAAACTGTCTCTGTGTTTTTATTCATTTTGGACACTTTTTTTGTGAAGGTAAGAGCTCTATGTACCCCATACTTATTCACATGGGGGGTGGGATCTAATAAGCCCCCTGCACACATACCCCCACAACCATCGTCCCCCCGCCCCAAAGCACCCACCCCCTCATGTTAATGGCATGTGGCCTGGTATAGTTTGGGGGGGGGCGCTCGCTCATCCCCCTCCTTTCCTGACCTGCCAGGCTGCATATTCCAATAAGGGTCTGGTATGGATTTTGGGAGGGGGGCAGTCCCATTTTTCTTTTTTACTTTGTTTGCTGGCAATTTTTTTTCTTTTTTACTCTTCAGCTGTCAGCGGGGAAGACCATTAAAAGCTGGTGACCCATTAGTTGTTAAGGACACTGCAGCCGGCTTCCTGGCCCAGCTCCTTTAACCTCCTTGACGGTATTCCCGAGTGTGGCTCGGGGTGAGTTTTCACTGCAAATAGCGGTAACCCCGAGCCACACTCGGGACTGCATAGCTGGGACCAGGCAGTGGTACTTACCTTGTCCCCTGGATCCAGCGATGTCCCCCCGCTGTGTCTGCAGGCTGTGTCCTCCGCCGATGCCTGTGTGATGCCGGGCTCCATTCCCTGCGAACGTCATGTTGCACGGGGGCGGAGCCTGGCAGCAAATTCAAAAAGTGAAACACACAGTAAACATACAGTACACTGTAATCTGTAAGATTACATTACTGTATCAAA
Organism: Glandirana rugosa; assembly: GCA_018402905.1. Taxonomy (NCBI): domain Eukaryota; kingdom Metazoa; phylum Chordata; class Amphibia; order Anura; family Ranidae; genus Glandirana; species Glandirana rugosa. The sequence goes on along the minus strand of BLSH010302506.1, from coordinate 285,428 downwards.
TTATTTCACATCCCTTTTTTATCCCTAGTGCTTTGTCCAGTGACCTGCCTGCACTTTTATATTATATATGCCATTATTCAAAATATTTTATTTTATTTTAAGTTTCCAAAAGTACAACCAGAAAATACACATTGTCAAAGACAAATATGGTTAACAAAACATTTCAGTGGATGGAGTAGGAGTTTGTTAAGATTGTCATTATATCAGAATTAACTTCCATATAGGAACCAAGCCCTTAAAATAAGTGATATTGTTTCAATCTAACAAGTGCTGAAGGGGTACGATCCCTCTTCTAAAATAAAATAAGTAACATAGACACCTTGGGTATTGAAACAACCATGTGAGTTAGTTAAGACAATAGGCCTGTTGGAAATTCCCCGGACTCCAGAGTGCCAACAGGATACCTCCCCACAGCACCCCCAGTGGGAGCAAGCTGTGCCGGGGGGAGGACCACATCTGCCCCCAGAACTCCGGAGATGAGCCCTCAAACCGCTCCAGCCTCCCTGGGAGTCTTATCTCTTCTTTGCAAATGCTAGGAATGCTGGAGAAGCCCGAGCATCCATCAATGTCTCAAACACTGGGCACCCAAATAGTATACCCATCCCGAGGCATCTTATGTGTCATGTCTTGTAACAAAAAAACATATATTCACAATAGATCAGGTGAAATAGATAAAGTAAGGGAAAGAAAGAAAAGGAACACAGAGAAGATAGAAGAAAGAAGTCAGTGAGGGGAGAGCCAACACATCATCCCTGTGGAGCAATCATTCACGTAATAGGTTAGGGATGCTTCGCGAGAATCATTCCTGGGTATAGGGAGATACCCATAAATGAAGCCCATGGTTCCCATATAGCTTCAAATTTTTCGGAAGAATTTGAAAGTGCACTAGCCAGTTTTTCTTGTGACATAATCCATGATACCTTCCTAGTCACTGCTTTCAGTGAGGTGTGGGTTTTTTCCAGGACCTAGCTATTGAGATTTTAGTACCCAAAAGAATGAAGTGAATCAGTTTTTGAGTTAGCTTTGGAATGTTCGGAATAGGAGAATTTAGAAGCGCAACCGTTGGGTTTCTAGGGATAATAGATGTGCATAATGTTCTGATTTTGGGGCATTCCCACCAGATGTGAACCCTGGTGCCTCGGAGCTGACATCCTCTGAAGCAAAGAGGGTCTGCCGTAGGGAATATTTTCGCTAATTTAAAGGGAGTCATATACCACTGGCAGATGACTTTAATATTTGCTTCCATCAATGAGGTATTAAGAATCCCCCTAAAGGCTAACGACGTGGCTCTGTGCCAAGTCTTTAAGTTCCACTGAAACTGAAGGTCTTCCTCCCAGGCTAGTATATAAGAGGATTTAGTATTTCGGCTTGCAAATGACGCATAGATAATCGTTATGCCCCCTCTCTGCTCCATGGCTGAGCCACACCAGGTTTCATATTGTGTTATATGGGAAGGGGAGGGTTTGTCCTTCCAAATACTATATAGAAAATGACTGATTTGTCTGAATCTAAACCTTTCAGAGTTCGGAAGGTCAAGTTTGCTAACACAATAGGGTAAGGTAAGTGGACCCGTGGATGTAAAGAAGTGTTCTATCCGATATAGGCCTTTGTCTAGCCACCATTGAAAGGCTTTAATATCTTTTCCTGGTGGGAACTCCGGGTTGTGGAAAATATGTGCTAGGGGTTGAGTAGAGGAGACTAAGGTAGGGTTTTTCCTTAACTTGTCCCAAAGGGAAAAAGAAGCAGAGAGCGTTGTTGATAGGATAGCTGGGCGATCTCTTGGATTACACCAGAGAAGATAATCAAGTGTAAACGACGGTGCTGCTTGACGTTCTATCTGTACCCACTCCGGTTTCTCCACCTTGGCATAAACTATGGAGATTTGGGAGAGTCTAGCTGCAAAATAATATTTGAGAAGATGTGGAACCCCCAAACCGCCTTTCCTCCTAGAAAGGAGCAATGTTTGTTGTTTAATTTTGTATTCCGCTCCCCCCCATATAAATTGAAGTATTTTAATTTGTAGAGATCTTAGATGGTCTCTCCTGATCTGTATGGGGAGGGATCTGAACAGATATATTCATCTAGGTAGTAGGGTCATTTTGACTGCATTGATTCGTCCAAACCATGTTAGACTCTGCTTTGTCCACTCCTTAATGTCTTGTTGCAATTTACGGAACATAGGGGGGAAATTAAGGGCATAGAGATTTTCAAACTTGGGAGTCAAGAAGACACCCAAGTATTTGATGCGAGAGTCGTTCCATGAAAATTTAAATGCCTCCTTTAGTGACAAAAGAGTCTCCTGTGGAAGAGAAATATTCAGGGCTTCTGACTTTTCATAATTCACTTGTAGACCTGAAGAAAGTCTCTAGGGTCTGGCAGAGATTGGTAAGGGATGTGATTGGAGAGGTGATGAACAACAACATATCATCTGCAAACAGCCCACATTTGTGGATTTAAGCACCACAAGTGACACCTTTAATGTTAGGGTTTTCTCTAATTGCAATTGCAAAGGTTTCAATGGCCATCGCAAAGATTAGAGGAGACAGAGGACACCCCTTTCTATGTTAATTAGGGGTGAATAATGGCCTTGTATGTGGATTAGGGCTCTTGGGTAAGAATATAGGGAGTGGATAATGCCAAGGAATCGTTCACCAAACCCCCAATGTTCCAGTAGCTGAAAAATATAGGGCCAGGTGACCGAGTCAAATGCCTTACGTATGTCTAAGGAAAGAATCATCGCCTGCTGAGCAGAACCCCCCGTCCAGTTAGATTGCAATATGGAAATTATATCAATGGCTCTTCTGGTCTGATCAGGGCCTTGCCTGCCTGGGATGAACCCCACCTGGTCCTTATGGACATAATTGTTTATGAATAAAGATAATCAATTTGCTAAAACTTTCGTTAGGATTTTGAGATCATTATTGATGAGAGAAATGGGTCTGCAATTTGACACTTCTTCTGGGTTTTTGTCAGGTTTAGGGATAATGGAAATAAACGCCATATTTAGATCTGAGTTTATTGGAGTAACAAACGTTTTATGATAGGGAGCCGAGAGGCCGTCTGGACCTGGGGCTGATCTATTTTTCAATTCTTTAATAACGTCTGCAATCTCCATATATGTTATAGCACTATCAAGAGCTGACTTGTGTTCATCCGTTAATTTAGGGATTGGGAGGGAGTCCAGGAAATGGGAGATGTCTCCTTTATGACTGGGTGGAGAGGAACTATAAAGTTTAACATAAAAATCTCGGAAGGCTTGGAGGAACTTGACAGGATTGCTAGTGATGCCCTGGCAGAAATTGGTAAGGGATGTGATTGGAGAGGTGATGAACAACAACATATCATCTGCAAACAGCCCACATTTGTGGATTTAAGCACCACAAGTGACACCTTTAATGTTAGGGTTTTCTCTAATTGCAATTGCGAAGGTTTCAATGGCCATCGCAAAGATTAGAGGAGACAGAGGACACCCCTTTCTATGTTAATTAGGGGTGAATAATGGCCTTGTATGTGGCTTAGGGCTCTTGGGTAAGAATATAGGGAGTGGATAATGCCAAGGAATCGTTCACCAAACCCCCAATGTTCCAGTAGCTGAAAAATATAGGGCCAGGTGACCGAGTCAAATGCCTTACGTATGTCTAAGGAAAGAAGCATCGCCTGCTGAGCAGAACCCCCCGTCCAGTTAGATTGCAATATGGAAATTATATCAATGGCTCTTCTGCTCTGATCAGGGCCTTGCCTGCCTGGGATGAACCCCACCTGGTCCTTATGGACATAATTGTTTATGAATAAAGATAATCAATTTGCTAAAACTTTCGTTAGGATTTTGAGATCATTATTGATGAGAGAAATGGGTCTGCAATTTGACACTTCTTCTGGGTTTTTGTCAGGTTTAGGGATAACGGAAATAAACGCCATATTTAGATCTGAGTTTATTGGAGTAACAAACGTTTTATGATAGGGAGCCGAGAGGCCGTCTGGACCTGGGGCTGATCTATTTTTCAATTGTTTAATAACGTCTGCAATCTCCATATCAGTTATAGAACTATCAAGAGCTGACTTGTGTTCATCCGTTAATTTAGGGATTGGGAGGGAGTCCAGGAAATGGGAGATGTCTCCTTTATGACTCCTTTATGACTGGGTGGAGAGGAACTATAAAGTTTAACATAAAAATCTCCGAAGGCTTGGAGGAACTTGACAGGATTGCTAGTGATGCCCTGGTCACGGATCCAAATTTTAGGGAGAGCATGAGTTTGAATGCGGGGGGTTAAACGGACAGCCAGCATTGAACCCATCTTATCTTTTTTGGAATAAAACTTGGCTCCATTCCATCTAATTTGCTTTTCGGCTTTGGTCATGAGCTCAAGGTTCAATTGGGTTCTAACAACATCTATTTGATCAAGGGTGACAGAGGAAGGGTTATTCTTATGTTGAGCCCTAAGGGATTTATAAGCATTTTCAAGTTTCATGATTTCTGCTGAGTGCTCTTTTTTGCCCTTGGAAGCAATCTGAATCAATGTACATCTTATTGACACCTCATGGGCAGCCCAAAGTGTCTCCGCCGAGACGTCTACAGTATTATTGAACAGAAAGAATTATTTCAAGGCTTTTTCAATGGTTGTGACCATCACTGGGTCATTTAGGAGAGACTCATTCAATCTCCAATAGGAGGAACTGCGGCCTGGGGTGTCGCATATGAGGGACAGAGTGACCAGAGAGTGGCCCGAGATAGAGGTGTCAACAATTTGAGAATTGACCACAAGTGGAAGTTTATGGGTCAGGATTAAAATGTGATCTATCCATGAATATGAGAGGTGAGGGACTGAGAAGTGAGTGAAATCCCTTTTTGTAGGGTGCACATCCCGCCAAACATCTGCCAGACCCTGTGAATGAAGAATTTGGGCGATTTTGAGACTAACTTTTGTGGGGCGAGTTAGACGTGGTTTCATGGGGTTCGATTTGTCTAACCACTGATCGACTGCGGCGTTTGAGTCACCCCCAAAGATAGGGGTCCCCTCTATCAGGGGTGCCAGAGTCCGAAACATGGCTTGAAAGAAGTCCGCTTGACCTCTATTAGGGGCGTAATAAGAGATGAAAGAGTAAAGATGGCCATCCATCCAACCTTTGACTAGGATAAATCTGCCCTTAGGGTTTTTGAATTCACCCTTTAAGGAGAAGTTACAACGTTCGGAAAACAATATAGCTACTCCCTTAGTTTTGTTTTCAGCACCTGCCAGATGAAAAACTGGGAAATGTTGATGTAGAAATTTTGGGGTGAAAGTACGGGGAAAGTGTGTCTCCTGGATAAGAACTACATCTATGTGTTGGGATTTATAAAGATTAAACATTTTTTGTCGTTTGACAGGGGAGTTGAGTCCCTGTGCATTATGTGTGGCTAGCTTCAAGGTGCGTCGATTAGAGTTAGAAATGGAGCATCGAGGTATTGGAGCTGAATATCTGCATGTCACTTACCGTATTTGGAAGTATAGTAGACGACCCAGGGCAAGGTTCATTCTTCCACTGAAGAGGATGATTACCGATCATGTTACCAAACCACTGGCAAGAAAGTAAAAAGAGACAATGGATTAGCACTCCCCTGAGCATAGCTAAGTAAAGAAACAGAAAAGAGACAAAGAGAAGGAAGAGAAGAATTATAACAAACAAAACAAAGAATGAAGATGTATGCAAGAACATCTTCAAATCACGTATGAACCGCAGGGAGATGGAGATCTCCCCGAGCTCATACACCTTAGATGTCTGAAGCTAATTTCAGACGTCCTCTTACGCAGAGACCGGGGTGTCTGAGGAGGAGGAGGCACATGTGTAGCACCCGACAATCCAAAGCCCTTTCTTTATCAGAGCTATTCAAATTGAGAACTTGTGACCAACGTTCGTTCAAACCAAAGATATAAGGTATTGTTAACCTATTGGCAATAGTAATGAAAAAACTGTAATCAGTGTATGGGAGTTCCCTCGCCAGCACCCCCCTAAGTAGGAGCCAGAGAGGGGAGACCCGTGTCTAGAAACCTATCGCACCTGATGCTTTCCTTTCCCTGGGAGGTCACCCTCCCATGGGGATGTGAGTCAGCATGGATTCCGACCCTCAGGCGGGAAACCCAGACGATGTCCAACCCGAGGGGGGAATCAATAAACAACAGACCAAACCCTAACATATTCTGTATACAACATAGTTCCTGTCATGAATTGTTTTAAATACTGCGACCACATTAAACCAAACTAAAACGGAGTTGGAGAAGCGAGGCGTATAGGTCTCTTTCTCTTATCCACCTGTAAAGATGTTAAATTGAAAACCTACGCTTAATAGCGTTAGAAAAAGGGAAATTTGACCTTGCCCCAGGGGGATCAGCAGAGACCCTGCCTTGCCAAGAGTAGGTCCCCTCCCCGAACCTCCCCTAACAGAGAGCCGGGGAGAGGAAGACTCTATCTGTTGATGGCGGGAAACTTTCCAAATTAGATAGGAGGGAAATTCCCCATAATAAGCTTAGAAGAACTGAAGTTATAGCCCTCCCGTGAGAGACCACGCAAGCCTCCCACTTTTGGGGATAACCTTAAAATGACAGTATATCTAGCAACCACTACCAAAAATACTGTATATCTTGCTGTAAAGTAAGCATTTTAAAAGCATGAGAAAACCATAAGATGAAACATTACAAAAGTGGAAATTTGAGGTTCAGATGCCTCTCATCTGTTCTACTGAACCAAGAGGCCCTCTGTCAGGCAAGCAGTCTCTAAAACACCGGAGTCAAAAATACCAAATCTACTTTCAGGTCAAGGTGTTCTCCTTGGATTTCTTTGACTTGGACTTGTTCCAGAGTGGGGTCAGCGGGCTGGCCGGAGGAGGTCTTTTAGTTGAGCTTTGTTTTCAGCTTGAAGTGTCCATGTCAGCTTCTTGCGAGATAAGTTGTAGATGCAGCAGAATTTTCTCACCATGAGAAGGCATAGTATTTAGATCGATATAGAAATGTCACTGTGAAGGGAAAAGTCCACTAATATTTTATGCTTTTGGAGACAAGGGCTGTGAGAAGTGGTTTTAAGGACATTCTACACTGGATGGTGACCTGGGATAGATCCAAATAGATCTGAATGGGATGTCCTTGGAAGGACAGTTGGTTAGCACTTCTGGAATGTTTCATGACCGCTTCTTTCACAGCAAAAAAGTGGGGTTTAGTTATTATGTCCCTAGGGGTGCCATCTTTCCTGGGGGGGCCCAAAGCTCTGTGGACTCTGTCCAGTTCTAGGCAGTGTGGCGGAATATTCAGAATTACATTTTTGATGATATCCTGGACCACTTGAGAGGGGTCAGTAAATGTTTCAGGGACCCCCTTATCTGAAAATTGTGATGTCCACAGCGAATTTCTAATTCGTCAATCCTGGAAAGGGCAGACTACAAGCGTTCCTGAAGTACTTGTATATGGTAAGAATTTTGATTAGTGCGGGCAACTGTTAGATCCAGTTTATTTTCTATGGCCTCCATGCATGCCCCCAAGTTCTGAAAGTTTGCGTTCATTTCCCCCATTATTTTGGCAGTGGTTGTAGCCAGACTCTTATCAAGCAAATCTGCAAGTTTCTGATATAGATCCCCTGGGGGTGAGGAAGGATCCTGAATGGGGGTATTAGGAATGGAAATGTCCTAATAAGGAGACCGCGGTAGGCCCTAGATGGAGCCTGCGGAGTTTCCAAATTCTCTGCCCAGAAGAGACTCCGTGGAAGTTGGGGAGGGACTAAGGCCCTGCAACGAGTTTCTCTGGGGCTGGGGAGTGAACGTCAGTGAAGCTGGAGCGATTACTTGCCTTCCTTCTGCCGTGCCTTCTGTACCCTGTGTCTGCCTCGTGGTTGCGGTGGCCATCTTGGTACACCCGGTTGGCCCCCGCCGACCCAAATTCCTGGCCGAGGTCTCTCTGTACATGGCCCCTGGACATATGCCGATGCGCTCGGTGAGCTTAGAGGTCCAGTCCTGCTCAATAGAATCGGGTGGAAGAGCGCTGGAGTGTGCTGTTGGCTCCGGACTGCTCGGGAGGTCTCGGCTCACGCAACCATCTTGGACCACTCGCGCATGCGCACTCTATTGACTACATTTTATTATTATATAATCATCTTTGATAATTATTTATAGTTACTTATTATATTATATATTTTTTCATATATATATTATAATTTATGATTTTTGTGTTTCAAGCTTTATCATCCCCGGGATGTCTACTAGACTCTTGTTTGGACAGATTTAGGTGAGTTATTCCTAAGAATTACAGGCCTACAATATAAAACGCCAAATTTTCATGCAAAATAATGGTACCGCTTTCAGCACCAAAAATCTGAAATAATCATACCGCCAGGGATGTTAACATGCTGAATTCTCTGACATTCACAAGATATATTTACCAGAGCAATATTCACCATATGTGCAGTGTGGAGGATGTGA
>BLSH010302506.1:173950-187948 GCA_018402905.1 Glandirana rugosa | reverse complement strand
ACAACAACATTCACTGTGTAATAAAAAGTTTTTTGTAGAGGTATAGGATCAAGTTTTCCAGTAGGCAATGGTTTTGGAACAAGAATCTGTCCCTCTAAGCAACAGCTGGAAACTCTCCCTTTTGAACTAGGATATGGAGATGTTTTTTGAAAAATAATGTGTCACTTACAACAACAGCTGGCCCTATAGGAGTAGGCATTGGTTTTGGAACAAGAATCTGTCCCTCTAAGCAGAAGCCTCTACCTAGTGCAGTCAGATAACTCTAAGCAGCAGTATGTGAAATCTCAAATTACTCCCACAATCTGATTGTTGTGTACGATCCCACAAACTGATCGTTGTGTACGAACGTACGATCGTTTCGTTAGACAGAGTTTAATCTGCAATCTCCAACTCTAAGCAGCGGTATTTGAAATCTCAAATTCCCCCAACAATCTGATCGTTGTGCACGATCGTAGCGATCGTTGTTTTATGCAGAGCTTGATCTGCAACTCAAAGCAGCGGTATGTAAAATCTCTAATTTCTTCTATCTGTCCTCAAAGCTACAGCGCAGACAGCAGTAGTAAAGTAATCTATCTCAGGATGCAGGATCAGGTCTTAAAATGTCTCAAATCTGTCCCTCAAGTGACTGCAGCACTGTGACTCCAGCTTATAAAGAGGCTGGGTCACATGATGCACTGGCCAATCACAGCCATGCCATTAGTAGGCATGGCTGTGATGGCTTCTAAGGGCAAACCAGTGAAACGCTTGTTGATTGGCTGCCCTGCAGCTTCTCAACACGTGGAGTAAAATAGCAGAACCCCGTACCGAACCCGAACGATTTTTGAAATGTCCAGGTCCGGGTCCGTGCCACGGACACCCAAAAGTTCGGTACGGACCCGAACGTTACAGTCCGGGTTCGCTCAACACTAGTTATGAACTTTAAAATGTTCTCACAATGTACACCACACATTTACCATCTGCCGACTACAATTTTCAAAACACGCTTAAAATTCCCAATACATTATTTTAAGATATTTTCATTTTGAGGGAAACTTTTGCTGCAACATACCACATACCTAGGTGAACTTGCATAAGATTAAGATAGCAAAGAGTCATCAGCTCCTTTTGTTATGTTAAAATATAGTAGGCTTGGGTGAATTTTGGCCTGGTCAATATGTCAGTATATATAATTAAACCTCCTCGACCCCCTACAATCCGGCTTCCGCCCAAAACATTCAACTGAAACTACCCTACTAAAACTCACCAACGACCTACTAACAGCTAAAACCAATGGCCAGTACGCCATACTCATACTCTTAGACCTTTCTGCTGCCTTTGACACAGTTGACCACCCACCTCCTCAATAAACTCCACTCCTTTGGCCTCCGTGACTCTGCTCTTTCCTGGTGCTCCTCCTACCTATCTCAGCGCACCTTCAGTGTCACATACAACAACATCTCTTCCACTCCTCTATCTCTTTCTGTCGGGGTACCCCAAGGCTCTGTCCTTGGGCCCCTCTTATTCTCCCTCTATACCTCTTCCCTGGGCCAGTTGATAACTTCCCATGGCTTCAATTACCACCTCTATGCTGACGACACCCAGATCTATCTCTCAGATCCTCAACTCTGCACCTCAATCTCCTCACGCATCACAAACTTAATGAATGACATATTGGTATGGATGTCACACCACTTCCTCAAACTCAATCTTTCTAAAACTGAGCTTGTAATAATTCCTCCTCCCCGGTCCCCTCCTCATGACTTTACCATTGAGATCAAGGGCACAACCATTGGTCCTTCAACACATGCCAGGGTGCTGGGTGTAATCCCAGACTCCGATCTCTCTTTCAGCCCCCACATTCAATCACTGGCTAATTCTTGCCGCATTAACCTCCGCAACATCTCCAGAATTCGCCCCTTCCTGACTAACAACACCACAAAACAACTTATTCATTTCTTGGTTATTTCCCGCCTTGATTACTGCAACACCCTCCTCACTGATCTACCTTTACACAGGCTATCCCCCATTCAGTCTATCATGAATGCTGCTACCAGGCTTATACACCTTACTAACTGATCTGCGACTGCTGCCCTGCTCTGCCAATAGCTTCACTGGGTTCCCCTAGCCCACCGTATAAAACTCAAAATACTAACCACAACATACAAGGCCATCCACAACACTGCCCCCAGCTACATCACCAATCTCATCTGCACATATCGCCCTAATCGTTCTCTCTGCTCTTCCCAATATTTCCTGCTCTCTAGCTCCCTTGTTACCTCCTCCCATGCCCACTTACAGGACTTCTCCAGAGCTTCTCCCATCCTCTGGAACTCCCTGCCCCAGAATGTCTGGTCAGCCCCCACCCTGTCTGCCTTTAGGCGATTCTTGAAAACTCACCTATTAAGGCAAGCTTACCCTACCTTCACCTAAGAACTGTGTTTGAGTAACCTCTATCAGATCATCCCCTGCAGCCATTACCTTTTGTACCACCTCCCCCTGCCTTTAGATTGTAAGCTCCATGAACAGGGCCCTCCTATTCCTTCAGTATTGAACTGTATTGTAATTGTACTGTGTCCCTTCTTTATTGTAAGGCGCTGCAGAAACCGTTGGCGCTATACAAATCCTGTATGATAATAATAATAATCTCTTACATACTGTAAATCGGCCAACATATACCCCCACTTGGATTGGTTTGAATTAGAATTGATTCATAACCAATCAAACTGCTTTGACAAACCTGGCTCTTAAGACTGATGCCAACTGCAAGTTTTCCTTATTTTTCTAGATTGCTCTTTATTGTTTTTACCACAACAATATAACCCAAACAAAAAGTATATTAATCTAAATTGAATATTCACAAAAATCATATGGGTACGCTCCACCAAGGCTCCTGAAATTCTTTAGCAATTTTATTAGAACTGATGAGGTTTTCCTTCACCAGTTCTTGTAATATTATAATTTTCCTACTATCCCTCTTAACCACTTAAGGACCGGAAGGATTTACCCCCTTAATGACCAGGCCATTTTTTGCGATACGGCACTGTGTCGCTTTAACTGACAATTGCGCAGTCATGCGACATTGTACGCAAACCAAATATATGTCCTTATTATTCCCCACAAATAGAGCTTTCTTTTGGTGGATTTGATCACCTCTGTGATTTTTATTTTTTGCACTATAAACAAAAAAATTTTGAAAAAAAACTATATTTTTAACTTTTTGCTAAAATGAATATCCAAAAAAAAACCACATTTATTTATCAGTTTAAGCCAATATGTGTTCTTCCACATACTTTTGTTAAAAAATTTGCAATAAGCGTATATTGATTGGCTTGCACAAAATTATAGTGTCTACAAAATAGAGAATATATTTAAGGCATTTTTATTATTTTTTTTTTACTAGTAATGGCGGCGAGCTGCAATTTTTAGCGGGACTGCGACACTGTGGCAGACAGATCGCACATTTGACACTTTTTTGGGACCAGTGACATTTATACAGCGATCAGAGCTAAAAATAGCCACTGATTACTGTATAAATGTCACTAGCAGGGAAGGGGTTAACACTAGGGGGCGATCAAGGGGTTAAGTGTTCCCTAGGGAGGTGTTTCTAACTGATAGATTGCTGTTCCTTATTACTAGGAACAGCAGATCTCTCTCTACTTCCCTGACAGAACGGGCATCTGTCTGTTTACATTGACAGATCCCCATTCTGTCTCTGTGAGGAGCGATTGCGGGCGGCCGGCAGACTTTGGCGTCACGCCACCGCCATGCGCGTTCACTCCGTATCGCTCTTAAAGCAGTCGATGTACAATGACGGCGATTTGTGCAGGGGAACCAACCTGCCCCAGCACAACCGCGGCGGCTGGTCAGGAAGTAGTTAACCCCTTCCTTACTGGGCACTTAAACCCCCCTCCTGCCCAGACCAATTTTTGGCTTTCAGCGCTGTTGCATTTTGAATGACAATTGCGCGGTTGTGCGACGTTGTACCCAAATAAAATTTGCGTCCTTTTTTTCCCACAAATAGAGCTTTCTTTTGGTGGTATTTGATCACCCCTACGTCATTTCTGATCGCCGCTATAAACAAAAAATGAACGACAATTTTGCAAAAAAGAACAATATTTTTTACTTTTTGCTAAAGTACAAATCCTTTAAAAAAAATTGTTCATCAGTTTTGGACGATATATATTCTTCTACATACTTTTGGTAAAAAAAAAATCGCAATCGGCGTATATTGATTGGTTTGCGCAAAAGTTATCACGTCTACAAACTGGGAATTGATTTATGGCGTTTTTATTATTATTATTTTTTTACTAGTGCGATATTGCAGCAGAAATGTCAGACATTTTTTACACATTTTTGGGACCAATGACATTTATACAGCGATCAGAAATTTAAATATCCACTGATTACTGTGTAAATGTCATTGTCAGTGAAGGGGTTAACCTGCAGGGGGCAGTGAAGGGGTTAACTATGTTCTCTGGGTGTGTTCTAACTGTGGGGGGGGGGGGCTGGCCGGGACATAACAGATCTAACTGATCCCAGTGACAGAGATCAGTAGATCTGGTATGTCCCCTGTCACAGAACGGGGAACCGCCGTGTTTACATCGGCAGTTTCCCGTTCTGAGGCTGCTAAAAGAGATCGGCGGGTCTCGGGCGGACACCGAGTCTGCCCGAGCCACGGGCACGCTCGCGCAGCGTGCGGCACGCGCGCGCCGCCGCTGCCGCCAGGAGGCACGCGAGGAGCGTGCACAGGGGACGACGTCCATGGACGTCGTCCCGGCATTTCAGATCCGCGCTGGAGCCGTACTTCGGCAATAGCGCAGATCTGAAGTGGTTAAATAATTCAACTGTAAGTGGTGGTTATTTTCTTGAATAAAGGAGAAATCATAGAGTCCCGATTGGCAAGATTGGTCTACTCGATGTCTATAGATACTTGATTCATCTGGATATTGGCTCGAATGTCTTCCCCTTCAATCGTCAACAGTCCATCTGTGAGGTTCACACACCAGTCTGTGATAGGTGTCTCGCCAAGTAACCCCTACTGCACAGACTTTCCATTCTTCTCTATGAATTATCCTCTTCCAGGCCAGTTCACATTTTTGCTTTCAAACCAGGCAGTTTCCAGAGTGTGTAGCAGCACAGCCATCTATGTTCTCCAGCCGCTCAAAAGAATGGGAATAAAGCCAGGCCTGGCCATGTCTGGTACAGTCGTTGGAGTCCAGGGTTTTCCACACTCAGTTGTCCTTGATGATGATTCTGCTTTGTGGTAGCAGTTGTTTCAGTATATTAGTGCCATTTCTCAACTCCACCTCACCAAGAACGATCATCTTATATGCGGATAAGGGTATTGTTGACCATGTAGGGATGTCGACAGTCAGAGGTATTTCCTGCTTCCCGATGTGATCTTTATTGAAAACAGTATCCAGGCACCTTAATTTAGTAAGGGCAAAGTTCTTACAAGTAACACCACTGTCTTTGATAAGACTGAATAATAAAGTCAAGTTCATTATCCTTGGCCATTCTCCTTGTCTGATTTCTTAAAGCCCTAGGCTCAGGTGTTCACTCAGCAGGTTTCCTATAATTTACTCTAAATATGTAGCGCTCAACCAATGTAACAGTGGCTAATTAATGTGGAAAACAAGGTGTAAAATCAATTAAACCTTCCTAATATAAAGTGCTAGCGCAAATCAAATAAATATATAGATTATTACATAATTAATATAAATGCAACTCATCAAATCAGTCCATAAGAGATGTGCAACTAATGCAAAATATGTAGAAAATAGGAAAGGAGGATAGCACCTGGGACTTTATTGGTACCGTAAAACATATCCTTCACAGGAGCCAATAGTTATAAAAGATATATTTTTATTATAAATGAAAATTTAAAAGCTCACATATCTGAGTACAAAATACAAAAATGTATGTAGAAAAAGCATCCAATATGGAAACATATTTAACCTACTCATCTCCTTGAATTCCCTCATGAAAAGTGGGTCCTAATACACCAAGAACTATAACCATCCATAGCTTCAATTAATTTTGTGTCTCACAGTGGTTTTGGGAGGGCCAATAATTCAGCCAAAAAAGACACACCAAGACAACCTCGTAAGAAGTATCACTAAAAAATACTAGAGGTTTTCCATAGTATACAGCTGCTGGTATAGTCCGGCAATTGAACCCACAATCATGCCTTGGGGATTCCTCTTAACATGTTTTGCGTTCTTTGTTATACACGCTTCTTCAGAAGATTGGGATATGTAGGAATGGTCTGTAATAGATACATAGTTAGAGTACCAAAATTTTCACAAATTACTTCATACATTACGTTTACATTTCAACTTACTCAGATGATCCTTAAACAATGAACCAGGTGCCTTCAAGGTCTACTCACTCATCAAACCTGCGAATGTCGTATAAGGGGTGTGGGGACGTATAAGGTACTCTCTGTAAAATATTTCATCACTTTGTTTAACATGTAGGTATAATATATATATCATACTTGATCTTCGCTATACCAAACCCCCCCAAAAACCACTAGGTCCCCGTATACATTATGTTTTTTTTTAAAAAAGATTTGTAGTAACAACTTAACCCACTAGATGGCCATCCTTTCCAAAAATCTCACCAGCTCTGAATAATTACCATAAAGCTTACACTGTCTTAGCAAAGTTTTTACATTGCAGATTTATAACAGGACTATAGCGATGAACCACAAAAATTAGTTGTAACTAATCATGGGTACCTGGGATCATAGATGTTAAGCTAATCCGCCTATCATACAGCCCCTCCTGTTCACTTGTTTCAAAGGGTATAGCTGAAATATAAATATCGTGGTGGCTGCATATATTGCATAGTTTCCACTGTCTCCCGCAGTCCCCTGAAGGCAGCGCAGGTACTCCTACGGGTCTTGATTTCTGAATGAAAAAAAGTCCCAGGATAGGATTAGTGCAAAAAGGGGAGGGGGGGGGAAGGAGGTTAGGTGGTGGAGTTTAGAGGTATCAAATAGTGCACTGATGGAGCGAATCTCCCTCAAGCTTACCATATCATGTGAGTTCTGATGTGTGGAAGGCGCCTGTCCGACACAGGTGTGTAGCCTGATCAGGACACGGCGCCACTTTATACGTCCCGGCCATGACGTCATCGCAGGGAGACTCCTCTCCTCTGCAGACGTCTTCCAGGCCCGGCTGTGTCCCTTGCCATGGCGCATGCGCCGACAGCGCACTGTCATGGACTCGGGGATTCCCTCTTAGCTCCCCCACAGTTGCGGGGCTCGAGGGGCGCCGCACACTTCAAACCCCCCCCCGCCCTCAGGGCGGCAGTGAGGGGATGGGGTGTACGGCGCTTTCAGCCGCACACCCGCCCAGCCCTCCTGACCTATTGGGAATAGGGGGAAATGGCTGGCAGGAATAGCGACATCCAGTGGCCAAAGAGCAGAGCGACCGACACCAATTCACTGAGGGATCAAAAATTGTAATACATGGAAGACAATGGTTACAATAACAAACGACAAAAAAAAAAAAAAGAAAGAAGTCATTATAGCATACATCCTTTGGCCTTTTGGGTTTATACATATCTAATAACCTGAATGTGAATAGTGGCATCAATGTGTTTCTAGCTGGGGACTAAATTAGACCTCTGGGGTTAGAACAAAAGCATCATTAGGGGCTTAACCTATCCCTGCCAGGGCTGGAGGGGCCGGCTCACAGAAACGGTTTGTACGAGCAAATCTCATTCAACCCTGGGGGGGGTGGGTGGCATTTAATCGTTCAATCCAGAGGGTTTCTTTTTGTAGAATTCTTCTATCCCAATTCCCTCCTCTGGGGTCCCATGGGACCGATTCCAGTACCACAAAGGTGGACACCAACAATCAGAGCCGCTTACCAGATGTCACAGACCCCCCATTACAGAGGGTCAGTGTCCGCTAAGTAATTATAGGAAGGAACACAGCTACAGCCTCACTCCCTCGGGATCAGTCACCGGTACGACTTCACAGCACAGGATGTTAGACACATCAAAAGCCCAGATATCCCTCGGAGGTCATGGAAAATACAAAGGACCCAAATAGTGCAGATTGCCAAAAACTCAATTTTAATATTAAAATCCAAATCAGCACACTCACATTTGGTTGATAAAAACAGCGCGTTCGTAATGATAACACATCCAGTCACTAAAATGGCGGGCACTGCACAGCTTCCTGGTCGCAAAGCAGGCGAACGTCGTTAGGCTCCACCCAACGCGTTTCGTCATCGAGTTGACGTCATCAGGGGCCTTGGATCCTTCACTTATCGGCACGGTTCGAATCACAAAGGTGGACGTAAGCGTGATCATCACGGTGAAGGGTATGACACTATGCACACGTCTAAACGTAAACCGAATACAGCTAACTCGCTGCACCCCCCTCCCAATGTACAACGTGGTGGCCCCAATGGTGAGAGCTCTGGCACATCCCTCACCTCCCCACACGGTCGACCTACACACCTTGGTCCTTTAGCAGCCCAAGCACTTCAAATTTTTAAAACCCACACAACCAACACCACACAGCAACGGAGGAACTCAACCAGTAGAAACACACCACCTAGCACACAGGGGGTTTTTTTACCAGGAACGCTGCCCCATACGACCGGGCGGCAGGGAACATTGGATCCACATGTAACTCGCAACACACCACCCACGGAGGAGTCAGATCAGGGACCCAATCCATCCCCCAACAACAGCTAGACGAACTCAATATCATAAACCTTACCCCATATGTCCTATCAAAGGAGGAAACACAGGTCCTTAAACTGGGCCTAAGTTTCTGCCCCTCACATAGTATAGATAAATATACAACTATCAAAGACCTGCATCTTTTTTGCAGGAATCTTACATATAAATTTATGTTTGACCCTGAAAGACAAAGACAGAAACGTGACAAAGAGCTTACTGAAAGCATGAGGGACTTCACAATGCAGGACTTTCGAGTCCTAAGAGACCTGATATTCCTCCTTGAGGAAAATGAAACAGGCCAAGACAATATCTATGAACCCCCAAAGGATTCAGAAGACATTAGTTCCATCAAATTTAAAAACAAATCTCAGCGTTTTCCAGACTTGACCACAAATCCATTTATTTGGGCTTTCCTCACCTCGGTGGTGGGTGAAATTAAGGAATATCAATTCAACGATAAGACCCCACAAAATCTCACACCTTCCCAACGAGCAGGCTTGCAGTCTTTAAAACAGAGGGTGGATATTGTTATCAAGCCCTCGGATAAGTGTTGATGACACGCTGTTACTATGAACAGATGTGTAAGAAAATACTTTCGAACAAGAATTGGTATACTATAATCAGCCCTGAAACATCAGTGCAATATATAAAAGAATATAAGGAATTAATTGGCATAGCTCATGTTCAGTCCTTAATTGATAAAGAAACATACGACTACCTGAATGTACAATTTCCAAGATTGGAAACATTCTACGCACTTCCTAAAGTGCACAAAGATCTAGCCCAACCACCAGGATGACCTATTGTGTCCGGAATAGGAGCCCTGTGTGAGAATGCCAGCAGACTGGTTGACTTTTTTCTAATGCAGCATGTCATCAGCCTTCCCTCGTACGTCAAAGACACTTTGGACTTACTTAAACACGTCGAGAGCCTCGAGATACCCATGGGGTCTCTCTTGGTGACTCTCGACGTGGAGGCACTATATTCGAGTATTCCCCACGAAAGAGGAATAGATATTGTACGTTCGTTCCTCATGGAAGTACCAAACACCCAATGGGACTTCAATGAGTTCCTGCTGGATTTGTTACGGTTTATCTTAACCCATAACTGGTTTGTATTTGACAATACCCACTACCTCCAGGTGCAAGGCGTGGCCATGGGCACTTGCTGCGCACCGGCCTACGCCAACTTGTACCTGGGGGGGTGGGAGAGGGAGGTATGGCAGTCGGATAGGTTGGAGGGGTTTGTACAGCATATATTATGCTGGTACAGATATATAGACGACATCTTTTTTAACTGGACAGGACCAGAGACCAAACTTGTTAAATTTGTACAGGCTCTGAACAAAAACCCCTTCAACCTAACCCTTACACTGTCATACCATCCCTCCACCATTAGTTTCTTGGACCTTGAGATCTTTTTGGATCAGGCAGGCTGTTTGGCGACAGATTTGTTCTGGAAGCCCACAGCCGGAAACACCATCCTGCATGCCAGCAGCGCACACCCACCGACGCTTATACAAAGCATCCCATACGCCCAATACATACGATTAAAACAAAACTGTACACATACAGAGGACTTTAAGCAACAAGCAGCAGGGCTTCGCCAAAGACTTTTACAGAGAGGCTATTCCAAAACCCTCCTGCGAAAAGCATATAACAAAGCACTACGACAAGACCGACAGTCCCTGTTATATAAAACAAAGACATGCCTACGACAGAACACAGTCAAATTTGTCACCCAGTTCTCAACTCAACAACATGAACTGAGACAGATTCTGGGGAGGCATTGGCATACTCTGAGACAGGATCCTATAGTCTCGAAGTATGTCAGGGACACCCCGGATCTAGTATTTCGCAGGGCACCATCTATCCGCAGCCAGTTAACAGCAAGCCACTATCAAGGCGAACCCAATACCCAACAACTCAGATGGGGAACATTTAAATGCGGGAATTGTGACATATGTCCATGGGTCCAGGAAAGCACAAAATACTTACTACCAAATGGTCAAACATTTTACCCCAGATTTCACGCCAACTGTGAAACAGAAGGGGTTATATATCTCATGAAGTGCCATTGTGGCTCATTCTATATAGGGAAAACATTTAGAGCATTTAAGAAGCGAATACAGGATCATATATACTATTCGTCAGGAGGGAAAATGATCACACCAGTTAGTCGGCATTTGGACCTGTATCATAAATATGACACAAGTTGTGCCTCCTTTGTGGTCCTGGAATCGGTCCCACGGGACCCCAGAGGAGGGAATTGGGATAGAAGAATTCTACAAAAAGAAACCCTCTGGATTGAACGATTAAATGCCACCCACCCCCCAGGGTTGAATGAGATTTGCTCGTACAAACCGTTTCTGTGAGCCGGCCCCTCCAGCCCTGGCAGGGATAGGTTAATCCCCTAATGATGCTTTTGTTCTAACCCCAGCGGTCTAATTTAGTCCCCAGCTAGAAACACATTGATGCCACTATTCACATTCAGGTTATTAGATATGTATAAACCCAAAAGGCCAAAGGATGTATGCTATAATGACTTCTTTCTCTTTTTTTTTTTGTCGTTTGTTATTGTAACCATTGTCTTCCATGTATTACAATTTTTGATCCCTCGGTGAATTGGTGTCGGTCGCTCTGCTCTTTGGCCACTGGATGTCGCTATTCCTGCCAGCTATTTCCCCCTATTCCCAATAGGTCGGGAGAGCTGGGCGGGTGTATGGGGTGTGCGGCTGAAAGCGCCGTACACCCCATCCCCTCACTGCCGCCCTGAGGGCGGGGGGGTTTGAAGTGTGCGGCGCCCCTCGAGCCCCGCAACTGTGGGGGAGCCAAGAGGGAATCCCCGAGTCCATGACAGTGCGCAGTCGGCGAATGCGCCATGGCAAGGGACACAGCCGGGCCTGGAAGACGTCTGCAGAGGAGAGGAGTCTCCCTGCGATGATGTCATGGCCGGGACGTATAAAGCGGCGCCGTGTCCTGATCAGGCTACACACCTGTGTCGGACAGGCGCCTTCCACACATCAGAACTCACATGATATGGTATGCTCGAGGGAGATTCGCTCCATCAATGCACTATTTGATACCTCTAAACTCCACCACCTAACCTCCTCCCCCCCCCTCCCCTTTTTGCACTAATCCTATCCTGGGACTTTTTTTCATTCAGAAATCAAGACCCATAGGAGTACCTGCGCTGTCTTCAGGGGACTGCGGGAGACAGTGGAAACTATGCAATATATGCAGCCACCACGATATTTATATTTCAGCTATACCCTTTGAAACAAGTGAACAGGAGGGGCTGTATGATAGGCGGATTAGCTTAACATCTATGATCCCAGGTACCCATGATTAGTTACAACTAATTTTTGTGGTTCATCGCTATAGTCCTGTTATAAATCTGCAATGTAAAAACTTTGCTAAGACAGTGTAAGCTTTATGGTAATTATTCAGAGCTGGTGAGATTTTTAGAAAGGATGGCCATCTAGTGGGTTAAGTTGTTACTACAAATCTTTTTTAAAAAAAAAACATAATGTATACGGGGACCTAGTGGTTTTTGGGGGGTTTGGTATAGCGAAGATCAAGTATGATATATATATTATACCTATATGTTAAACAAAGTGATGAAATATTTTACAGAGAGTACCTTATACGTCCCCACACCCCTTATACGACATTCGCAGGTTTGATGAGTGAGTAGACCTTAAGGGCACCTGGTTCATTGTTTAAGGATCATCTGAGTAAGTTGAAATGTAAACGTAATGTATGAAGTAATTTGTGAAAATTTTGGTACTCTAACTATGTATCTATTACAGACCATTCCTACATACCCCAATCTTCTGAAGAAGCGTGTATAACAAAGAACGCAAAACATGTTAAGAGGAATCCCCAAGGCATGATTGTGGGTTCAATTGCCGGACTATACCAGCAGCTGTATACTATGGAAAACCTCTAGTATTTTTTAGTGATACTTCTTACGAGGTTGTCTTGGTGTGTCTTTTTTGGCCGAATTATTGGCCCTCCCAAAACCACTGTGAGACACAAAATTAATTGAAGCTATGGATGGTTATAGTTCTTGGTGTATTAGGACCCACTTTTCATGAGGGAATTCAAGGAGATGAGTAGGTTAAATATGTTTCCATATTGGATGCTTTTTCTACATACATTTTTGTATTTTGTACTCAGATATGTGAGCTTTTAAATTTTCATTTATAATAAAAATATATCTTTTATAACTATTGGCTCCTGTGAAGGATATGTTTTACGGTACCAATAAAGTCCCAGGTGCTATCCTCCTTTCCTATTTTCTACTATGAATTAGGGACGCGGTACCTTAGTAACTTAATTTTGGTCCCTGGCAGCCATCCAGATGGACTCTAGCTAGTTGTTTGTAATGCAAAATATGTGCAAAATGTACAGCACAGCAAAGATTGAACGATATCACAGGGCTGGATCCGATCTCTGCTGTGCTGTACACCTGTGTAAGGTTTTATGCCATGTGAGGTTCCTCTCTTTGCATGCACCGTTGTACCTTTGGGGTGCTACTTCTAAGAGGTATTTTCGTTGATACAACCCCCCTCCATTTCCATTGGACATCCCCAAGTGATGCCTGGCTGTATGATGTTTCCACTGGACATCTATATAAAGAAAGCGGGTTCCTGTTCCATATTTTTGCACCCACAAAATATTGTTCTCTTATATGTAGACTCTCTATATCAACTCTATTTCAAATTGAACTACCCAAACTGAGTCCTGATATTATATAAGTACCCAGATCACTCTTTGAAACTTTGTTAAAATTGAGCCATTGTGTAGCATCCCAACATAAGTAAAGATGTGTTTGAAAGATCGTTTTAAACCATATTCTCATTGATTCTGGGCAACTCTCTGGAATGTTAAATAATGTGTAATACTAAAAATGAAGCAGTTCACTATATACAAAAGTTTGAGTCAGCTCAATAAAGAGTCCGTGTTTTGGCCACTAAAATTGTATGGCAGTCTCTAGAATATGTGACCATTATATTTAGGATTTTTATGAAGACTCCATCCTTCATATCATGAGGGCTACAGGATAAAATACCCTCCTTAAATATTGTGAAATTCCTTTAGAAAGTGATTTGCATTTTTGGTCCATTCTTTGTCTCCACTAGTACTATATTTGTACTCCTGTGATGATCAATTCCTTCTGGGTAAGAGTCCAAACAGCATATTCCACAAAGTAATCAAATTTTGGGCTGATGATCTCACATCTAACAACTATCCACCCCCCCTTCCCCCGACTATGCCCTTTACAGTATCCCCATGTATCTCGATGCCC
>BLSH010302506.1:145060-173940 GCA_018402905.1 Glandirana rugosa | reverse complement strand
TCGTCAGTATCTGTTTTAACCTGGGAGTCAAATGAATAATCTGAACCCTCTCTTATCCAGTTCTACCTCATTACGTACAGTCTAGTTTCGTAAATTTCCTTTTGTCTAAACTACCTACTCTCGTACCAGATTGAAAGAGGGACTTTAACAGAAAGTCCAGGGGCCTCATTACGCTTACGGTCTTCTGATGTGGTTTTACTTCTGTGGGGGGACCTGTTTTTGTTCGGAAGAGATAATTGTATGCACGACTATAGTCGTAACTAGTGAAATGATTAAATGTAGTTTTGTAGTCTCACTTTTTCACAGTTCAACAAGTTCACAAGGCAAAAAAATTGCCTAAGTTTACGAATGGTCACCCCCTTAGACTAGCTTTACCCCCCCCCCCCCCGACTATGCCCTTTACAGTATCCCCATGTATCTGGATGCCTTCTGAGTTTTCTAAAACTGTAAGTTTTGTAGTATGATCCAATACACTTCTTTTATTTCGATCAGATTCCCCCACTGGTAAGCATTTGAATCCGTTAAAAAAACGGAACACTTGAACAACTTGACACTTTTTCACTCTGATGTTTTGATGTAAATTAGTAAAGTGATCAATGCTGATATCAGCACGTATGTTAATAGAGAAGGCTTGTTTTTGTCCAGGGGGGTGTCTTCATTTTGGTGTAGTCTTCTGGCATTCGCATTACTCCGGGGACCTGAAAGACAATTTCAGGGAGAAAGTTAGACCATGCTCTCATCCATCAAATCTGTTTTCCTTTAAATGCTTTGATCTGACATGCATTACTCCATCTTGACCTATTCTCTCCCAAGTCTAATAAGTAAACTGAGGGTCCAATTTTGTCTATGACTGCTTAAGGACCCTTTCCACTTTGCCCTAGGAAATGGGTGAAAGCCAGAAAAATCCTGTAAAAGTACTCTATCCCCAATTTGGTATCACTAGTGTCTGCCATTGCATTAAACCACTGCTGTGAGCTGTTATGGGTACATTCATCAGTGGCACACACAGCCTTATGCACTGTAATCACATCATCCTTTAAGATCTCTACCCATGATTCAGATAATTACACATTTTCTAATGCTGCTGGGACCAGATTTATCAAATGTTCCCAAGTTCTTATTGTTCTGCCGAGCAGAGCTTCATAAGGGGCAAAGCCTAAGAACCTGCAAATTCTGGAACAAATGGTTGCCAGAACAAAAGGTAATTTCTCCTCCCAATCTGTACAATCATTTACAACCTTTCTAAGAGTATTTTTAATTGTCCTGTTCATTCGTTCAAACTGTCCTGCAGACTCAGGGTGATAGAAGATTTGAAATATTTGGATGAAACCAAGGAGCTTACATGTCTCTAGCATCACATTACTTACAAAACCTGGCCCATTGTCACAGTCTAGAACTTTTGGAATCCACCACTGACTAAATATTCCTTTGACCAAGATCCTTGCAGTAGTAGTGGCAGTACAGTTTTTGGTAAGGAAAGCTTTAACCCAGTGACTGAAAGAATCCACAACAACCAGCAAATATTTGTTCTGGTGTGCAGTGTTAGGCAATTCACCTGTGTAATCAATTTGTATTCGCTCCTATGGTCCCAGGGGAGCTTGTCTCATCAGCGCCCCTCTCCTCCTCCTATTTGTGGGATCATGCCTGGCACATATCAAACATGACACGCTATGATCCTGCATGTGTTGTTTATTTTGAGGCCACCATGCTACATGATCTAATCTCTCTAAAGCTAAAGGAAGTTTGGGGTGTCCACCAAAAGGAGACTCATTAATCTATGTAAGAATGTCTTTCCTCACACTTTTTGGGGCAGCCCATAAAGGTAAGCCATTTTTGTAAGTTATTAAAAGACCATTCTTCACTTGCATTTGATGACCCTCAAATTGTATTGGCCCAGTCCCACATGTTTCTTTTAGTTGAGCTAATTTCTCATCCAGATCTTGTATTTTACCCAACTCACATGTCTTTTCTTCATTTCCTTTTGCATGAGCATGTGTGAGGGCAGACACTGGAAATGACACAGTATGCCCTATATGAGGCCATTCGGGGGATGTTACTGCAGCCTACTTTGCTAATCTACCTACAGTATTGTTCCTCCTAGTGCTCGGTTGTTTGTTTTCTGTGGGTCTGTAACTTCCTGATATTAATTTTTGACAAAAATTGTGTTTCCTCCTCTATCATTTTCCATAAGGATGCATATCTTATCTCATTGCCATTCATTCCTTTAAAGCCCATCACGTTCTACCATGAAAGATAGACAACTGCACCCTTGCATACCTGCTCAGAAGTATTGTTAATGATTCCACCATCATTTCTTAACTCCATGATAACTTGCAGAAGTGATGCTATTTTCTCATACTGTGCAGAATGAGCTCTACATAATTATGAAAATTGTCTCTGTAGCTTGGCATATTTTATGCAAACGCTAGCAAATCCTGCAATTCTGCTTCCATCTTTATAGTAAAAAGAACCATGAATGTACCAGCACTCACTTTCAAGGTCAAAAGGTTTGGATATGACCGTAAAAACTCTGTGTTGCAAACTATTTCCTTGCACTTGACATTCATGAGGTTCACCTTCAA
Source organism: Glandirana rugosa (assembly GCA_018402905.1). Taxonomy (NCBI): domain Eukaryota; kingdom Metazoa; phylum Chordata; class Amphibia; order Anura; family Ranidae; genus Glandirana; species Glandirana rugosa. The sequence goes on along the minus strand of BLSH010302506.1, from coordinate 171,358 downwards.
CTATTAATCCACCAATCAGGATACTAGGCTTCTTTAACATCAAACCCTCCATATTCTCTGACAATAAAGCTGTAGTCCATCTTGCAAGCCTTTTACAATTCACATCTGCTTCTTTCCATTTGCCATTTGCTAACATGATTATAGGAGTGTAATGACTAGCAATGACAACCTTTTGTGTACCTGTCAAATACCAAAATTTGTTTATTGCCCAATAACAACACATCATTATCTGAGTACACAAAGGATACTTCTGTTCTACAGATGATAGTAAATGTGATGCATAGGCTATAGGTCTTTGTTTTCCAAAATAGTCTTGTGTGAGTGCAATAGATAAAGTACTGGGGACTACGAGTCTGAATTCTTTGTTTGTGTCCGGTGATGCTAATGAAGGAGTGTTGCCCAAATTCAAAGCTTCAATAGCTTGTGTGAGCTTTGATTTCCATTCATCTTGTTTCAGCAGATTATACAAACACTCTGTTAATGATGCATGATGAGGCACAAACTACCTGCAGAAACCTGTCATGCCTAAGAATTGTCTCAGACTTTTTTCATCAGTAGGCAATGGCATCTTACCTATCAATTCACCCATGTTCATTTATACTTTGCCTTGACTGTCCTACAGTAACACCCAGAAATTGGACTTCTTTCTTCCCAAATTGTATTTTCTTTGGGTTCATTTTGAAACCTGCTTCTCTCAAAAGCTATAACATTTCCCTCACTTCATTCACATGCTCCTCCATAGAGGTTGACCCAATCAAAATTTTATCAACATATGAAATTACTCTTTCAGGTTTTGAATGAAATATTGCAAGACTGCCTTTATAGCCTTGCAGCAAAACTGTCCAGTAATATTGAAGACCTGTCCAGGTCAGGTCAGAACCAGGTCAGGTCAGGTCAGGCCAGAACCACTGCTACCAGGCTTACAAGGGATCCCCATCATTACCTAACAGGCATCCTAGCGTTTCACCCCTGTGGGGGTGGCACCGTCCGGTAAGTGGGGTATCCCTGGGGGAGCACGCATACTCTGCACCCGGAGCACTGGAGGACCGTTATACAGTCACTAGGAAGATTGATTCGCTTTCACCAGTCACCTTATAATTTATTAGCACTGAGCACTTTAAGGCTTGTTTTGAGGATTTATTACTTTATATAGACAATTATTATTGCACCTGTGCACCTTGGAAAAAATAACACTTATATATCAATAATTTTGTTTCTTTGGACATATATATTGCACATATAATTTGGTGATCAATATTTGTATACCTGGATATACACCGGTTGTGTACAAGCATTTTGCAACATATTTTTAAATATTTATATTTTCAACTTTTTCGATAATGTATTGCATTGATGAAGTTCACTGGGATATTTTATGTATATACATCTATCCCCCCTTTTTTCACTAATTAGGGGGCACTATTTATACTTATAACTCATAATAAGTGTTAGTGGTTTACTTGTATACTAATTTCATTCCCTTCAGACACTAAGTGTAAGATTAATATTGAGTGGGCAGCGCCAAACCCAGTACATATTCTTTACAACACATTTTATACCCCCCTAGTGGGAATATTCTATTGGGTGGCAGCAAGCCAATCTCTGAATACATGTGCCTTTCATTGAGTATCCTAAGCGCAGTACCCAATTTTCCATTAGTAAAATGAATATCGGATGCTATATAAGTGGATATTGCACTTGAAATGCAGCCGCTGACGTCACAGCGCATGTGGAGTGATGTCCCGGCGAAGGCCCGGTGCATAGCGCCGGACCCCGCTGGAAAGTCCACCGGAAAGACAGCTCCCACACATGCGCGGGAGTGACGACTCACGGCTCCGGCCACTCACAGTGCCGGAGCCGCAAACCCAGAAGAATCCACATAGCGAAGATGTCCACTCCCTCTGCAGGGACCGGGCAGCCCTGCTGGAGCTTCGTTCTGACTTGAGTATTTCATAATGAGCTAGCATGCGGTGCATACTAGCTCATTATGCCTTTGCCTTACAGGTTTTTTTTTTGGTATACAACCACTTTAAGAATTGGTAGGAAGGGGCATGGGGGGGCTCGGGACCCCTAACATTTAATGGTAGAGGTTGGCATAGTATTTTCCTTTTCTACTGCTGCTATTTTGACCCCTCCTGCTTTTATTTTTTTCAATAATTCCTGAACTCCTGCAAACGATATATCTCTCTTCTTATTTCACCCAAGACTGTTTGCTAGGGTTTTCTCTGGTCTCTGGTCTTCTATAACTATCTGAACTGTTTGTTATAAGTTCTTTCTTTACATGGTCCTTTAAAATCAACTCTATTTTGCTGACCCGACTCTAAAAATTCTAGCTGCCTCAACTGCAAAACTGTCCTCTCTGCACTTTTTCCTACACAAATTATCCATTCTCAACAAAATATCATTATAATCACTAGGATCAGATGTAATGGATAAAATGCCTTCCCTAACATCACCATCTAATGTTTCTAATAACATTGCCCTGTGAACCAAACCACCATGTTCAAAACCTGGATTTCCAATCATTACTTATTTCATCACATTGCCAATTCTTTCTGCAAGTTCATATGGTCATTCATTTTACATCTGTCTAATGTTTACTGAAAAGGACACATTTGTTGTCACTCCATACAATGCCTTTAACAATACCTTTAAAAGATCCTTCATTTTATGATGCTGACAATGTACACTAGTTTAAAAATTTGCTAGGAAAGAGGGGAAACAACACTTTCAAAAAAGGTCAGCTTTAAAATAAGGCTAAACTCTGGTTTTAAAAAAAATTCATTCAAGCATTCTTAACTCAAAAAAGTATCTTCTATTCCTCTTAGCCTCCTCCAAATCTCACATTTCTTTTTTTTTTACTGCTGTTATTTGAACTTGCTATTATAAAGAAGAAAAAATCCCTCTATACCCAGCGCTTTTTACTTTTCCTATCTCTGTTGGTGGTTAATGGTATGAATTGTTGGTCGGCTGCCGCTTTATCTATTATGAGTATCTAATGTAAACTTTAACTTCTGTGTGTTCATCAGCCTACACCCTTTGGTCAAAGTTAAGCAGCGCCGCTACTACTGTGCATGCCTACAGTGCTAACACTCGTTCTATTTGTTATGTACACTTATGCATTCTTAAAACCATAAAATGAGCATACAATAATACATTTTAGTACTTATAAAAACATGTGTTTTTGTTCAACTTATTATAAGAAATATATCAGTCCTGTGGCGCTTTAGTCCTGTTGATTCCTTATTACAGTAAATTGTTGTGGCTAATAAAACAAGTTCATTCAAAAACAAGTCATTTAGAAAACGTTATTATGTATCCAACGAATATCCTCCTTGTATCTCTGCTTATTGCTGTTATATATTCTATTTGGCTAGTAGCCGGTTAGTACTTTACACCCCCTTCTGGGTCCCTCCTTACCAGATCTGTTGTTTTCAAAGCGCAGTCCTGCTCCTTTTGGGTGAGCCGGAAAACCCCTCTGGACTTTGTTTCCTCTTGGGATTCCTCGGGATGTTTTGTAGTGTGGATCAGCTGTTTTCCCAGTGCGCTGTCCTCCTCTTTTCTGGGTAAACCGGAAAGACACTTAAGACTTTCTCCCCTCTGTGCTTGCGGTCCGCTTTTGGTGGGATTCCTCGGGATGTTTTGCGGTAATAAAGGGTAAAGAGAGACTCATAGCGTAAAACTGTTTATTTCACATAAAATCCCCCTTCTCCCCTTAAAATCCTGCTTACATTGTTTCATAAGAACATTCGCATTTAGAACAAAAGTCACCGTTTCCTGGTTATGCTGAAGCCGCTTTTCCTATTCGCGTAAGCCTCCTGCCTGCGGTGCCTGATGATCTGTGTGCTACTCTTTCTCTCCTTTACTGATGAATGAATGCCGTGTGATTACTCCCAGACGCGTTTCGTCATTACGTCTTTGTCAATGGGGTAAATCACACGTCACGGCTTGTGTCTCTTTATAGTAGTGCAATCTATGCTGCCTGCTAATCAGCTGCTGAGTGTTTATTTGTTACTGCTATTTTACTCATTAGGATACATTCTAAGTGGTTATTTTTGCTTTTTCTTTAACCTGGCTTCTGTAGTTAGTGTCCTTTACTCATTGTCACTTCGGGCAGGTTAGTTGTATATTTGTTAACCCTTCCCCTTGGTTACATTGTTATGGACGTACGATCGGGCCGTGTATGTCCCGATATCTAGATTTCCTTATCCTTGCTGTTTAGGATGTTTTTATAGGTTGTTTTTACCTAAGCCTTTCTTATTTTTACATTTTAGTACTAACATCCACTACGAATTACAGTATAATTTCGGTGCATTTTTTCTAATGTTATCTTTATTGGTTTGACCTTTTTCCTGTTTGAGATTTACTTTTGATATAATCCTGCCAGGTACCATATATTATATCAATGGCATTTTCTTATTTTTTAAGTGTTGTATGGGAGGCAATATTTTCGTTTATGGTCTAATACCTAGGAGGTTATATATTTAGTTCTATTTTTTCTTTATTTTGTTATTCATCTGGAACTCAAAGGCTGGTGCTGGTATGTTTCTCTATTTTTTTGTCCTTGTATGTTTGTAATGTACCTTTTTCAATTATGCATTATACCCTAGGTATCACTTTTGGTAAAGTTGTTGCGTTAACACTTATTCACCCTGATAATTTATGCATTTTTTCCTGGAGGTTGTCTGCAGTTTTCTTTACACTTAACTGACTAGGGTTTTTTTTTTCCTTTTTGGATCTATATTGAGTGTGATCTATGGTAAATGTGTTACTCCTTGGATCTATAGTAAGTGTGATCTATAGTAAATGTGTTACTCAGTAGTCACTTATAAAGCTGTTCACATCTAATTCAATGTTTAACCCTTTGGGAAATAAAGAGTCCGTACTGTAAATCCAGTGGGTCTCACTCTTGGATATTTCCCTGACCAAATTAGCTCCTCTCCAGGGCGCTTTTATTCTGTCTATGCCCCAGAACTTAAGTTGCCTGGGGTCCCTGTTATGCTTCTGTTTAAAGTGAAGGGATACACTGTGGTCTTTGTATCCCCTTTTTATATTATCTATGTGCTCTGATATTCTTTTGGTAAGTTTTCTTTTTGTTCGGCCTATATATATCAGATTACAGGGGCACACAAGGGCATATACCACATGAGTGGATTGGCATGTAATACACTCCTTGATCTGGAATTTCCTATTGTTTGCTGGTGATGTGAATTCTGTTATTCCTCTTAGTTGTTCATCTACCTGTTGGCAGGCCCTACATCTCCTACAAGCATAAAAGCCCTGTCTTTCCCAAAACATCTTCGGTATCTTAGGGGGGTCCAACACTTTCTTAACCACTCTGTCTCCAAATGTTTGGTTTTTTCTGTATATGAATACTGGTTCTTCCGGTATTTCTTTCTTTAGGTTCTTATCCATCTTCAGTATTTCCCAGTGCTTTCTGAAGATTCTTTCGATTTCCTTGTGTTGTTCATGGTACCCTGAGATGAATCCCCACTCATGTTTGCCTGTTGTTTGTTTGGGTTGGTCTTTTATGCTGTTTTCCTGTGTTATCGATTTAATTCGTATCCTGGTGTGCTCCAAAGTATCCTTACTGTATCCTTTTTCCTGGAATCTCTGCATGATGGTTTGAGATTGTATTTCATAGTCTTCATCTGTAGTGCAGTTTCTTTGTATTCTGGTAAACTGACCTTTTGGTATGTTCTGCAGCCACCTTGGATGGTGGCCACTGTGTATTGGGAGATACCCATTCCTATCAGTGGGCTTAAAAAATGCTTTGGTCTCAAGGTGATCTTCTTTTTTCATGATGGTCAGGTCAAGGTAATTCACTTGCTCCTTGCTCCATTGGAAATCCAGGGAAATATTTTGGTTGTTGGTATTTAGTTCATGGGCAAATTCTTTCAGTGAAGTTTCTGATCCTGCCCATATAAGGATAAGATCATCTATGAATCTTTTGTAGAATAGTAACTCCTTCCTATTTTGGTTGTAGATGGTTTTGTCTTCCCATTGGCTCATGAACAGGTTTGCTAGACTTGGTGCAAATTTTGCTCCCATAGCCACGCCCCGTTTTTGCGTGAAGAATTGGTTGTTATACCAGAAATAATTATGGGATAGACAGTATTCAAGCATCAATTTGAGGAACCTTTTCTGAGCATCCGGGATGTCTTCTCTTTGGCTTAATGCCCAGTTAAGTGCCAATAAGGCATCTTCATGTTGGATGTTTGTATAGAGCGAAGCCACATCTGCTGTTACTAAGATGACCTCCTGATCCCTGGTAAAACTGATTGTTTTTATCTGTTGCAATAAATCCTTGGTGTCCTTTAAGAATGCTCTGGTATGGGTTACACTCACTTGTAGGAAATGGTCCAGGTATTCCCCTGCTCTTGCTGTCACCGAGTTTATGCCATTTACTATGGGTCGGGCTGGTGGGTGGTCAGGGTTCTTGTGTATCTTTGGTACTGTGTAGATGGTTGGTATTCGGCTAAAGCTTGGATATAAGTATCTTTTTTCTTTTTTAGTCAGAATGTTTCTTTGGTAGCCAAATTCTATTAAGTTTTCTAGTTCTCTTCTATATTGGGATGTGGGGTCTTTGGGAAGTTTGGTATAGGTTTCACTATCTGCCAACATTTCCTCTAATTGTGTGTGATAGTATTCCTTGTCCAGTATTACCACCCCTCCTCCTTTATCTGCTGGCCGAATAATTATGTCCTTTCTTTCTTCTAGACGTTTTAAACCTTCTTCAATATATCTGGGATTTACTTGTCTCTTGGGTTTAATTTTTTCTAAATCATTCAGCACCAGATTCTTAAAAACTTCCACATAGTGATTAGAACTGTTTTGAGGATTGAAGAGCGTTTTGTTTCTCAGTCCACTGTTAACACCCCTGGTGGGATCATTTGGTTCATTCCACCCTTTCCTGCCCATCATATATTTCTTTATATTTATCTTTCTAATGTATTTGTGTACGTCCATATAGACGTTAAATTTATTAATGGGTTTTTTTATGGCACTCTTGAGTCCCGCGTTTAGAATGTTGATTTCTTTCTGTTCTAGTTCGACTTTAGAGAGGTTGTAAATTCCTTTCATACCCTCCTTCTTTTTTTGTTGTTGGACTCTGTTCCCTCCTCTTCGTCCTCTTCTTCTCTCCATCTTGTGAGTGTGTTGGAAGTGTACATTTGTTCCCACTGTGGTGGTTTCCACCATCCCTGCATATTGGCTTGGTCTCCCCTCGGAGGGGGTCTGCCTCGGTATGTTTGTTGTCCCCTTCCTCTGTGTCCCCTGCCCCTGCCCCGACCTAAAAAAGGGAGCTGTTGGGCTCTGGGTGTGGGAGGAAGACTTCTGTCTCCCCTGAGAGGTTCATATCTATTATTATGATATGGTATTCCCGCTTGATTGTGATATGGTCTGTATTCTTCTACTTGATATCCTCTGGGTCTTGGGTTCATATTGTTTCTTTCTCTTACTGGCTGGGTCGTCCTCCTTGGGGTGGTAGTTCTCACCTCTTTGGCCGGGGTCATGGTCCTAGGTTGTGCCATTGTTCTATTTGTATTGTTCTGAGTTGTTGTTATGGGCTGGGTGCTTGTATTGGTTGTATTTATATTTTGCCATAGGTAGATGGTGTTATTTTTGAAATCACTCATATCTCTCCTGTACTTTTTAGCTTTTTTCTTTTGTGTTTCTTTGTCCACTTTTTCTAATTTTTTCTTTATTTCATCATTGAAACTCTGCATTTGTTGTGTTCCTTTTATGGGTTCCAGCTTATCCTGTAGTTCTCTTATTTTTTTCTCCAAGATTTTCATTTTTTTCTTTTTTCTTTTCAGTACTAATTCTTGCAGTTGTATTCCCACTCCGTTGAAAAACTGGAGCCATTCCCCTACTGATTCTTCATCATCTAGTGCATCCTGAGGTGGTACCTCCCATCTCAAACTTCTCATTATTATTCTTTCTTTTAGATATTGCTCAAAGGTGCTTATGTCCCACCATGTCCGGATCTGTTTCTCTAGAATGTTTCCTAAGGTGTTTAAAGTGTGAGCATGATCCTCCTCAGGTGTTTCAATGCTGTCCATTGAAAACACAGTTTCCAGGTTAATTTGTCTGTTATTAATGAAGTTAATCACTTCCATAGCTGCTGTGGGTTAAGGTCGTATAGGCCCTGATCAAATGCTATTATAAAGAAGAAAAAATCCCTCTATACCCAGCGCTTTTTACTTTTCCTATCTCTGTTGGTGGTTAATGGTATGAATTGTTGGTCGGCTGCCGCTTTATCTATTATGAGTATCTAATGTAAACTTTAACTTCTGTGTGTTCATCAGCCTACACCCTTTGGTCAAAGTTAAGCAGCGCCGCTACTACTGTGCATGCCTACAGTGCTAACACTCGTTCTATTTGTTATGTACACTTATGCATTCTTAAAACCATAAAATGAGCATACAATAATACATTTTAGTACTTATTTTTACTTTCTTATGAAACAATGTAAGCAGGATTTTAAGGGGAGAAGGGGGATTTTATGTGAAATAAACAGTTTTACGCTATGAGTCTCTCTTTACCCTTTATTACCGCAAAACATCCCGAGGAATCCCACCAAAAGCGGACCGCAAGCACAGAGGGGAGAAAGTCTTAAGTGTCTTTCCGGTTTACCCAGAAAAGAGGAGGACAGCGCACTGGGAAAACAGCTGATCCACACTACAAAACATCCCGAGGAATCCCAAGAGGAAACAAAGTCCAGAGGGGTTTTCCGGCTCACCCAAAAGGAGCAGGACTGCGCTTTGAAAACAACAGATCTGGTAAGGAGGGACCCAGAAGGGGGTGTAAAGTACTAACCGGCTACTAGCCAAATAGAATATATAACAGCAATAAGCAGAGATACAAGGAGGATATTCGTTGGATACATAATAACGTTTTCTAAATGACTTGTTTTTGAATGAACTTGTTTTATTAGCCACAACAATTTACTGTAATAAGGAATCAACAGGACTAAAGCGCCACAGGACTGATATATTTCTTATAATAAGTTGAACAAAAACACATGTTTTTATAAGTACTAAAATGTATTATTGTATGCTCATTTTATGGTTTTAAGAATGCATAAGTGTACATAACAAATAGAACGAGTGTTAGCACTGTAGGCATGCACAGTAGTAGCGGCGCTGCTTAACTTTGACCAAAGGGTGTAGGCTGATGAACACACAGAAGTTAAAGTTTACATTAGATTGTTATTTAAACTTACTGTGGCTGTGTTCGTTCTTTATGTTCCCACTGCATGTAGCAACGTTGACATCCTCTTTTGTTTGCCCCCAAGATGGACTAGGGGCTATAGGATTTGTAGTGTGCATAGAGCAGTGCACATAATCACAACTAACTGCTTGTTTCAAACAAGAAGAAGGAAGCGGGTAAAGGAGAAGTTCAAGAGCTCACAGCAGATGTTAAAGGAGGCAGAAAAACACAGTAAAAATAATTTCAGGAAAAATAGATTACAGGGCCATTAAGTAGTGGATGTGTATGGATTATTCTTGGGGAATAATTATAATATTAATATCACTTTAATGGTAGTTGTGTACACCCTTTGAAGCTTTATTCCTACATGGTATGCACATTTATAAATGGTAACAGTGGTTAGATAGACGCAAAATCAACATTTTTACCAAAAATGCAGCATTTGTGACAGTAATTGTGGATAAAGTCCATCAGCCGAAAACAGCAAAGCATTTTGTGAAAAAAGTTAAATATTTAATTGGAAATAGTAAGTTCATGGCACCATAACAGCACAATGAAACCTCGGATTACGAGCATAATCCATTTCAGGAGAATGCTTGTAATCCAAATCACTCATATATCAAAGCAAGTTTTCCCATAGGTAACAATGGAAACTCAGATAATTAATTCCACAGTGACTGCTTGTCTATTCAGTACTGTATGTGGCCAGAGGTCTGGGGCGCTGGTGTATTTGCAATACCGTATGTGGCCAGAAGTGCGGGGGTGCTGGTGAGGTTCGGGGACGCTCGGAAACATTCGGAAATGCTCGGGAACTGTTGACACTTTCACTATTTCCGAATGCTTCCGAGCATCTCCGAGCCTCACCAGTTCCCCAGCACCTCTGACCACATGCGGTATTGCATGCACAGAGACTTAATCCTGCTTGTTTTGCGAGACAGCGCTCTCAAACCGAGTCAGGAATTAAAAAAAAAAATTGCTCATATTGTAAAACGCTCATTAACCGCGTTACTCGCAATCCGAGGTTCCACTTTAACCTTTTTCATTAAAAAAATAATTAATTTTTCTCTAAAATAACTCTGATATCTATACCAATATGACTATAAAATAATAACCCCTCCTGCATAAATACATTTTGTTTCTATAAATGTAGGTCTCCTTCAAAATTCATCAGTAGGCTAAAAATATGTACTTTTGTTCGTACGCAGCCATTAGTAATATTGTACATTTCAGCATAACTTGATTCCTAAATTTTTTTTCTGCAGGCATGGTGACGATGGTATAGTTTGCTTCTCATTGATCACTGTTATAATGAGCATTGAGTCCAGAAAAGGGCAACAAAGCTGATTAAGGGACTGAAGGACCTTAGTTATGAGGAAAGATTACGAGCTCTGAACTTATTTTCTCTGGAGAAGAGACGCTTGAGAGGGAATATGATTTCAATGTACAAATACAGCAATGGTGACCCCACAATATGGATAAAACTTTTCAGCACAAGGGAATATAAAAAGACATTAGGCCAATCACTAAAATTAGAAGAAAGGCAATTTAACCTTAGACTGCGTAGAGGGTTCTTTAAGGTAAGAGCAGGGAGGTTGTGGAATTCTCTACCACAAGCAGTGGTTTCAGCAGGGGGCATAGATAACTTCAAAAACTATTGGATAGGCACTTAAACGACCACAACTTTTAGGGATATACAATATAATATTGACATAAAAGCAAACACACAGGTTGGACTTGATGGACTTATGTCTTTTTTCAACCTCACAAACTATGTAACTATGTAACTATGTATTGACCAACGGTTTTGTTCCAGCTTTTAGGAAAGACAATCTTGACATCTCCAATCAGAAATAATGACACCGGAAATACCGATTTTAGTCCTACTGTTATAAGGGGGATGAAAAAATGTTTAAATATGACCCTATATCATATTTGATCCTAGGTGAAGCCTGTTATATTAGTCTGCTGACTAAGGCTAAGTCCAACAAAGTCATTAGAAAGTGTGGCTGATAGAATTTCATCTCTCTGTGCTTCTCGCGTGGTCCTCTGGCATGAAGAGGGCTACAAAACATTTCACAAAATTAGTTGTAAATCTGTATCAAAATTCAATATAAAACATGTAATTTCGAAATCTTCTCTTCACCAGGTTCTCTAGATAAGTGTATATATTTTTATTTAATTTTGACAGAACATTGGTAATGTCTAATGGTAACACAATTTATTTTATATATTCAGTTTATTTTCTTTATGAATGTTTTTTATTATGAAGCTTGAATATCCTTTAACTGCTTGCCACCTGCACACAGTTCATTTACTGCGTTACTGGTATGCCAGCTAGCATATGTGCTTTAGTGTGCCCCACAGTGGCGCTATCCTATGACACAGCAGATCACACCACATGTGATTGCCATGATTGGTCGTAAACGATCACATGATTACAATGTTAACAAAACAGCCATAAATGGCTTCCATTCATGACTGCTTAGCTTACTATTGTGATGCTTTGATTGGTCCACAGCTATCAAATGGTACCTGGTCCAATCTCAATTCCCTGTACAATATGATTACCTGTAGCCAATCAGAGCATGTAAACATTAAGCAAGCTGTCATGAATGGAAAGCCATTCATGACAGTTAACTATTGTTCATCACTGTTATAAGCAATAACAGTGTAAACATAAAAATCCCTGATCACCTCCCCAGAGTTAACACTATGTGACAGTTAACTATTCTGATGAAAGTATGCAAGCAATAAAAAGAAAAGTGTTTAAAAAATTAAATACAAAAAGAATTATTATTATTATTGTTATTATTTTTCAATACTGTCACTCCCACAACAGTCATATGATAACACTGTACTGCACTGGTGACAGTATGTAAAAAAAAAAAAAAAAATGATTCTTCATTTCCAAAAAACTGTGACAAAAATTATGTATCACCCTCTACATATAGGTAGATGCTGGGTGTCAGGATATTTTTGTCGGAGAGGTAAATTTAGTCAGGTCTGGCTGGAAGTCAGGTCTGATTGTTTTGATCCTGGGCTGGAGAGTGGCCTAGGGAGTGACTGGTGACTGCAGGGAGTAACCCCTTGGTTACTCCTCCTTTCTGCTTCAGAAAGTTCTGGAAGAAAGGGTGGGGAGAAGGAGGTGAGGCTTCCTGAGGTATCTTGAGGAGCTCTCGCCAATCCCCAACATGGATTGGCATGGGGCAGACCTCCTTAAGTACCAGGGGTCAGCCCAGTCGGTGAGGAGAGTTCAGGTGGAAGAGATGGAGATGGAGTACTGAGGCTGTCATGGCCAGTCTGGAGGGGGGTGACTTTTGCCTGGGGCTCGGGGGCATCCAGGAGGATAGTGAGATGCTGGAACAGAGGCACAAGTGAGAGAGCAATTGGAGGACAGCAGGAGAGAGTACTGGAACCATGTCCTGTGGTCTGATGAGGCCAAGATAAACATACTCAGTTCAGATGGTGTCAAGCATGTGTGTGGTGGCAGCCAGGTGAGACGTACAAAGATAAGTGTGTCTTGCCTACAGTCAAGCATGGTGGTGGGAGTGTCATGGTCTGGGGCTGCATGAGTGCTGCCAACACTGGGAAGCTGCAGTTCATTGAGGAAAACATGAATACCAACATGTACTGTGACATACTGAAGCAGGGCATGATTCCCTTCCTTCGGAGACTGGGCCGCAGTGCAGCATTCCAACATGATAACGACCCCAAACACACCACCAAGACGACCACTGCCTTGCTAAAGAAGCTGAGGGTAAAGGTGATGGACTGGCCAAGCATAAACCCTATTGAGCATCTGTGGGACATCCTCAAACAGAAGGTGGAGGAGCGCAAGGTCTCTAACATCCATCAGCACCATGATGTCATCATGGAGGAGTGGAAGAGGACTCCAGTGGAAACCTGTGAAGCTCTGGTGAACTCCATGCCCAAGAGGGTTAAGGCAGTAAGAAAAAGAAATGGCCGCACATCCACTTCAGATCCAACTCACTTTTATTGGAAAGTTCGTTACAGCATGTCATGCATCTAACAGGACCAGAGTGCCAATGATGGACATGTTTTGTGCACTTCTCGTGCACTTAGTCATCACAATTAAGGCATGGGTGCATACATGTACAGGGTGGGCCATTTATATGGATACACCTTAATAAAATGGGAATGGTTGGTGATATTAACTTCCTGTTTGTGGCACATTAGTATATGTGAGGGGGGAAACTTTTCAAGATGGGTGGTGACCATGGCGGCCATTTTGAAGTCGGCCATTTTGAATCCAACTTTTGTTTTTTCAATAGGAAGAGGGTCATGTGACACATCAAACTTATTGGGAATTTCACAAGAAAAACAATGGTGTGCTTGGTTTTAATGTAACTATTCTTTCATGAGTTATTTACAAGTTTCTCTTTGTTTACAGCCATTGACATGTCACTGAGGTTAACACGTGCGGAGCGGATAAAAATTGTGTTGATGTCTGGTGAACGCCACAAACAGGAAGTTAATATCACCAACCATTCCCATTTTATTAAGGTGTATCCATATAAATGGCCCACCCTGCATATATACCCCCTCCCATCACCAAATTGGTTCGGGAGGGGAAATCAAGCAGAAGTCTTAATTAAGTCTGATAAACATCTTGCATGTTTGCTTGCCGACACACACAGAGTAAATGTAAACACAGACATCTAAAAACATTATACCAAAGAATTGTAACAAGGAGCGTACAAATGTATAACACAACCCATATATATCGCCAGATCGCATACTTTATTTAGGCATCTTTATAGTTAGTACTGAAATGTATATTGCCCAATACCTAAACCAAATGGCGATGTATGAGCTTGAACAGAGATGCTGTCCACATATAAAAACAATGGCACATTATCAGCCTGACAGCAAGAAAGCTGATACCTTTAATCCAGTGGTACAGTTCCTGTGTTCAACTCTCAATCCGAGTGGTGAAGCAGCGAGGCATATAGAAAGACTGGGGGAAAAGATAAACACACGTGGACAGACCTTGTGTAACTTGCTAACTATATCGAAAAGTCCTGCTCATACACACACCGATCAAACTTGGGATTGGCGGGTAAAAGGAATTAGTCACAGCTTCCTCCGATAAAAAGTGGGGGGGAGGGGGAAGGAGAAGCAACACTCATTGTGCACAACAGGAGTAGTCAGTAGCGTGGATGAACATTGTAAAGCTAACCCACCTTATCACATGTCCTGCCCGTACACACGCCGATCTAGCTTCAGATCGGCGGATGAAAAAGATCGATCACCACTACCCCCGGGGAGGGGAAGCAACACCTTTTTCCCTAATCACGAAACCATGGCAATCCGAACTGATAAAAAAAAAATCCCTCCGGTGTGCATCGAAAAAAAACACCCTAGGCATAATGTTAGGGGCATCCCCGTGGGGCAGTTCCTGAGAATCAAAAGGATTTGCAGTGATGAATCTAATTTTGAACACGAGGCTGCCCTTTTATATCAGAGGTTTCTGGATAGGGGATACCCTAGGTGAATGCTCAATCAGGCCCTAGCCATTGTCAAAGTAGAAATAGGTCAGATCTCTTGACAAAAGCACAGTCACGGCAATTTAATAAACTAACCTTATCTACCCCTTTTAGTGTGGAATTTACGGAGGCTAAAAACATAATTGACAAACACCTCTCCAATCTTGCACTCAGATGAGACATGTGCCTAATTCCTGTGAGATGGCATCAATGTGGTGCCACGCAGAGCTCCCACCTTGGGCAGGTTGTTGTCCCCCAGCTTCTTTCAGAGTAAAAAACAAAAATCCATCACCTGGCTGCACTTTGAAGGAAACTTTAAGTGCGGGGTTGCGGGCTGCCCTTGTTGCAGCCATGTTTTGGGGGGGCTACAAATTTGTGTCAATGGTCACACAAAGAGAGTTTGAAATCCAGTCTTTTTATAACTGTAATACCACATAGGTGATATACTTACTCACTTGTGTGCACAGGGTACAATATGTTGGTAGGACTACCAGGCGGCTACGTGACCGATTCAATGAACACATATATAGTATTGCCACTGATAAGTCTACCAACATAGCCAAACACTTCATTTCATGTCATAATAAGGACAACCTGTCCTTACGAGTGCAGGTAATAGAAAAAGTTGGAGTTCCACCAAGAGGGGGTGATGTGTTCCAGTTGTTGTGCCGGAGGGAAGTATTTTGGATTTTTTACTTACAGACTCGCATCCCGCAAGGGTTGAATTTTGAGTGGGATGTGAGTTACTTTTATGATTAGAGTTATGATTCCTTCCCCTGACGCGACAATTGGCAAGCTTCCCTCTCTGGATTTACTCATTTATTCATTAATCTATCTATGCCCTCTTTTTTGCCCGTTACATGGCTGGTCGTCCATCGCCTGGATTTATCCCATATTTGGGAGGTCCTGCTCCTGAACATATGAATAGGGAATTGGGAATACTATGATCTCTATTCCCTTTTCCTATATCAGGTTTTCTACATTATAGTACCCAGCAATTTTGTTCATATTGGTTGGTGTGTGTTACGGGTTAGATATGTAAGAGATGTTTTTTTCGATGCACACCGAAGGTTTTTTTTTTTATATCAGTTCGGATCACCATGGTTTCGAGATTAGTGCAATAGGTGTTGCTTCCCCTCCCACATTCGTTCCATTGGGGGTAGTGGTGATCAAACTTTTTTATCCGCCGATCTGAAGCTAGACAGGCAGGACATGTGATAAGGTGGGTTAGCTTTACAATGTCCATCCACGCTGACTACTCCTGTTGTGCACAATGAGTATTGCTTCTCCTCCCCCCCATTTTTCACTGTGTATTTATCTTATCCCCCAGTCTTTCTATATGTCTCGCTGCTTCACCACCCGGATTGAGAGTTAAACATGAGAACTATACCACTGGATTAAAGGTATCAGCTTTTTTGCTGTTAGGCTGATAATGTGCCATTGTTTTTATATGTGGACAGCATCTATGTTCAAGCTCATACACCGCCATTTGGTTTAGGTATTTGGTAATATACAGTATCTCACAAAAGTGAGTACACCCCTCACATTTTTGTAAATATTTTATTATATCTTTTCATGTGATAACACTGACCAAATTACACTTTGCTGCAATGTAAAGTAGTGAGTGTACAGCTTGTATAACAGTGTACATTTGCTGTCCCCTCAAAATAAATCAACACACATCCATTCATGTCTAAACTGCTGGTAATGAAAGTGAGTACACCCCTAAGAGAAAATGTCCAAATTGGGCCCAATGTGTCAATATTTTGTGTGGCCACCATTATTTTCTAACACTGCCTTAACCCTCCTGGGCATGAAGTTCACCAGAGCTTCATAGGTTGCCACTGGAGTCCTCTTCCACTCCTCCATGAGGACATCACGGAGCTGGTGGATGTTAGAGACCTTGCGCTCCTCCACCTTCTGTTTGAGGATGCCCCCCAGGTGCTCGATAGGGTTTAGATCTGGAGACATTCTTGGCCAGTCCATCACCTTTACCCTCAGCTTCTTTAGCAAGGCAGTGGTCATATCGGAGGTGTGTTTGGGGTTGCTATCATGTTGGAATACTGCCCTGTGGCCCAGTCTCCAAAGGGAGGGGATCATGCTTTGCTTCAGTATGACACAGTACATGTTGGCATTCATGGTTCCTTCAATGAACTGTAGCCCCCCAGTGCCAACAGCACTCATGCAGCCCCAGACCATGACACTCTCACCACCATGCTTGACTGTAGGCAAGACACACTTGTCTTTGTACTCCTCACCTGATTGCCATCACACATGCTTGACACCATCTGAACCAAATAAGTTTATCTTGGTCTCATCAGGCCACAGGACATGGTTCCAGTAATCCATGTCCTTAGTCTGCTTGTCTTCAGCAAACTGTTTGCGGATTTTCTTGTGCATCATCTTTAGAAGAGGCTTCCTTCTGGGACGACAGCCATGCAGACCAATTTGATGCAGTGTGCGGCGTATAGGCTGAGCATTGACAGGCTGACCCCCCACCCCTTCAACCTCTGCAGCAATGCTGCCAGGACTCATACGTCTGTTTCCCAAAGACAACCTCTGGATATGATGCTGAGCACATGCTCTCAACTTCTTTGGTCAACCATGGCGAGGCCTGTTCTGAGTGGAACCTGTCCTGTTAAATCA
This sequence comes from Glandirana rugosa, assembly GCA_018402905.1. Classification (NCBI taxonomy): domain Eukaryota; kingdom Metazoa; phylum Chordata; class Amphibia; order Anura; family Ranidae; genus Glandirana; species Glandirana rugosa. The sequence goes on along the minus strand of BLSH010302506.1, from coordinate 153,992 downwards.
CTGTATGGTCTTGGCCACTTTGCTGCAGCTCAGTTTCAGGGTCTTGTAAATCTTCTTATAGCCTTGGTCATTTTTATGTAGAGCAACAATTCTGTTTTTCAGATTCTCAGAGAGCTCTTTGCCATGAGGTGCCATGTTGAAATTCCAGTGACCAGTATGAGAGAGAAAGAGAGTGATACCATCACATTTAACACACCTGCTCCCCATTCACACCTGGGACCTTGTAACACTAACGAGTCACATGACACCGGGGAGGGAAAATGGCTCAGTTTGGACAGTTTCACTCAGGGGTGTACTCACTTTTGTTGCTAGCGGATTAGACATTAATGGCCATGTGTTGAGTTATTTTGAGGGAACAGCAAATTTACACTGTTATACAAGCTGTACACTCACTACTTTACATTGTAGCAAAGTGTAATTTCTTCAGTGTTGTCACATGAAAAAATATTATAACATATTTACAAAAATGTGAGGGGTGTACTCACTTTTGTGAGATACTGCACTGTATATTCCATACTTTGTAGACTCTATAACTTTCACACAGACTGAATATACACTGATTTGGATTATTTTTACCAAAGAAATGTAGCAGACTACATTTTGGCTAAATTTATGACGAATGATTATTTGTTTATAAAATTTTATAACAGAAACTAAGAAAAACTAGCTTTTTCCCCCAAAATTTTCAGTATGCTTTTGTTTACATAGCAAAAAATAATGGTGATCAAATAAAACCAAAAGAAAGCTCTATTTGTTTGAAAAAAATTATAAAAAAAATAATTTGCAGTTTTGCATGACTGAGCAATTGCTAGTTAAAGTAGCACAGTGCTGAATAGCAAAAAAATGCTCTGGTCAGTAAGGGGGTAAACGCTTCCAGTGGTCAAGTGGTTGAAGTCATTATCTACCTACAACTCTGAGCTGGAAATTTCCTTTGCTAGCAGCTATTACCTGAAAACACAATGGTACAGCTGCTTTTTTCTTTCTTGTATGTTTTAAAGACCTAACTAATCCACCTAATCCAGTGAATTTCCAAGGTTGCGGTTGTTGTTCATAATTCAAAATGAAAAAACACCAAAAAAACTTGTTTCACAATCCAGATCAAGTAGTAGGGTACTTTGGATCTCTCGGTTTTCTTTTAGTGGAGTCACCATGTCATTTCCTGGATAAAGTGTTTACAGAGACGGAGAGATATGAAGACTTTTCTTGACTTTATTATGGGCTGTATAGTCTAGATTAAAAATGCTTTTCTTTCTTATAAAGAGCCAAAACACAATACATCTTTTAATATGGATCAAGGTAAGTGAGACTAAGAAGAAAGCCAAAGGGAACAAAAAAGATTCAAAAACATGCTGTAGATGGTACTGTATAAAACATGTGTTACCCTTCAAAAATTGATGTGTTGTGCTAGTAAAACAATGTAATTCTTGAAGTCTTCACTGGCCCTTCTGCACGTGGAACGAATGTCCTGAGATTCCAGTGCTGCAGTAATTGGGGATTCTGACAATCTTATGACATCTGGTATGTATATGTGCTTTTAATCCTTTTGCATCTGCTTCCACTATGTCACTGGCAGTCTGAGATCACATTGCTATTTTTATCTTCTATTGACATTGTATACCCTTGTTTAAGAAACACTGTAGTTCACTCTGCAGATTGTTATTTGCAACAGGTCATCTGAAATTATATACAGTAAGCAGCATGACAAAATATATTTTTATTGGTATGTCCTAAAGACCGTTGCAATATTCCAAAGACTATAGGGAAGGTCTTTCTTTTGTACTTTACATCTTTTAAATGTCACTGGAGCATACAGTATTGTATTTCTGATAAATTATGTACAGTATGAATTCGCTATTAATACATGTATGCTGGTAAAATGAATAAAAGAACCAAGAACCAGGGGGATGCCATATTGTGAGGTGGGAGAAAGGTTATACTGCTTTGCTTGGCACCTGTCCAGAGATGTGATCCTAAAAAATAATGTGCCAAGGCTACAAGGTCAGGTGTGAAATAGAATCACCACACAGAGTAATAGGGATACCACACTTCACCTCTTTCATGGCCAAGGTTTACAATTTTTAATTCCCTTCTAATTACTCCATGTGGTATCAAAGAATAAAGATGATGTAATTAGAATCACTGTTACTGGAATGTGCAGGCCTTTCAATGCATTATTATGGTGATCTTTTTATCAGTGGCGGCCTTTTCATTAGGGGCGCAGGGGCCCCTTAATCCATGTGCACGGCCCCTAATCTACATGCAGTTTGCCAAACACATGGATTTCAATGGGTTTTTTTTATTTTGAAGCACATGATTAGAGCCTGAGGCTCTAACTGGTTTCAAAAAAGGATGGGCGAAGGGGGGCGGAGCTAGCCGGAGACCGGGATGGACGTGTGAGAGCCGAGCTCCGGAGCCAGCGGGACTTTAGCGACCTTCAGCGACCTACTAACCCTGCCATATCTCCTGCATTTCACCGGTGAACACCCAGCACATGACGGCGCACACTTTCAGCGAGATGTCGGGTCGGAAAAAAGACGGGATCCATCCGAGAAAGCTGACGGCCTTCTTCATCTCAGGCCCGAAGCAAGATGGCGTCGAACACGCCGCCACCTCCACGCCTGAACAACGATCGGCCTCACAGATAAGTAAAAAGGGGAACACCCAAAAAAGATCAAGCCCCCCTAAGAACCAAAACTCTCCCTCGGCTACCCCTACATCAGGGAGCCCGGAGAAGTCCAGATTCAGGCCGGATGCCACGGATCCTGACCTGGAGACTAGCGGCTCATTAGATTCGGGGGAGGACACCAGGGAGCTCCCAGACTCCATTGATCTGTTCCCAACGGCCGATAAACCGGTCTTGGACACGGTTCTAAAGGAGATGTTGGTCTCATTGAGAAGCTCGCTGCAATCTGACCTAGCTGCATGTGTACATAAACTGGGCAATCAAGTGCATGCGGTCTCGGCCAGAGTGGAGCACATTGAAAACAAAATGGGGGAATACGCTACCACCATAAACGATCTGATAGATGCATCCAGCAATCAGGATGAGGAACTGGAAGCTATCAAAGCAAAGATGGCTGATATTGAGGACAGGTCCAGGAGGAACAATGTCAAAATAAGGGGGGTCCCCGAAACTATCCACCAACAGGATCTGTCCAAGTTTGTCCTGACTCCCCTCGAACTAACTATCGATAAGATTCATCGTCTACCCAAACCAGCCTTCCTCCCTGACAATATACCCAGGGACGTTATATTACGACTGCATTTTTACCATGCTAAAGAGCAGTTGATGTCCTTATGCAGAAAACAAGAGCAACTACCTGAACCGTACTCGGGCCTCAAACTTTTCACTGATCTCTCCCAGTACACACTACAAAAGAGAAGGAACCTTGCTACTATAACAAAAGCGTTGAGAAATCATAAACTTCAATACAAATGGGGGTTCCCAACCAAAATAGTAGTGTCTAAGGAAGGGAAAGACTTCACAGTGACATCTCTGGAGAAAGGGATTACTCTGCTAAAAGAGTGGGGAATTGTCCCTGAGCAGCAAGTCCACCCTCCTAGAATCAACACCACCACCAGAGTAGATCCTGAATGGCACACTGTAACTTCTAAAAATGCTAAATCGCATAAATAAGCAGCGCTGAAGGTATAATCTATCACTAATTCTTCAACAACCCGCTACAGAGGAACACCCTCGAACTGTACTTCCACTTCAAAATTCAATTTACCCCCCTCCTCTGGAGTGACCATGAGTCACACCCACCTTTCTTTCAATCTAACTGGCCAGTTGCCACGAATAGTCTATTGTTTTACTGGTTTGAACTTTTCTCTCTTACTAATGCAGTCGGATCCTCTATAGTCCTGCTATGTTCCTGCAACAGACCAACAACTCTGAGCAAGTACCGTTTTGACAGCCAAGAGCCACAACAAGAAGGAAGCGAGACTCCCCCGGCTTTCCATCTCTGTGAGTACTTATGCACCCATTCATCTCATACATCCACCTTACTTGACCAATGCCTATAAAATTCCTGACTATCAATGCCAAGGGCCTTAACCACCCTGCCAAATGCAGGTCACTGTGGGCTGAAGCATTACAAACCCAATCCGACGTCATATGCGTCCAGGAGATCCATTTTGCCAGTTCTGCACCTCCTAAGTGCACTCACCCTAGATTCCCGTTTATGTTCATGGCTAACACTGACTCAAAGAAAAGAGGCGTACTCATAGCAGTAAAAGACACCATCGACTTTAACCAAACTGCCGTAGTAGAAGACCCTCAGGGACGTTACCTCATCGTGGTGTGCAGTCTCAATGGTACAACTTACACGATAGTAAATATATACGCCCCGAATACTAACCAAATAGACTTTTTCAACAAAGTCATGAAGAAATTGAGTAGAGTGCGTAAGGGACAATTAATAATGTGTGGAGACTTCAATCTCACTCCCAATCCAACACTTGACTCCACCTCTAAGGCAAAAAGTGCTCCTTCATCACTCAAAGGCGTAATAAAATCCTACGAATTATATGATGCCTGGAGATGAGAATGCCAATGAGAGGGATTACTCCTTTTTTTCCAATGCTCACGGGTCATATAGCCGTATAGACCTTTTTTTGGTAGATAAATGGACAATGCTTCGCACCAAATCTTCCAAAATAAATACCATTACATGGTCAGGTCACGCATCTGTTCAACTAACATTAGAGGATCATTCTAACTCACCATCGACATTCATTTGGAGAGCCAACCCTAGACTGTTCCAGGACACCAATTTCAAGAACAAACTGGAGCAGACCATTCTTCACTACTTCAAAGAAAACCGCTCCTCAGTGGATGACATAAACATAACCTGGGCTTCCCATAAGGCGGTTATACGAGGGCTCCTTATACAACAAGGAGCAAGGGTAAAGAGGAAGAGGCAGCAGGAGATAGTTGAATTATCCTCTAAAATTGACTCACTAGAAACTCAGAACAAGCAACTACCCTCCCCAAAGCTAACAGACCAAATCTTCTTCCGTAATAAACTAAGAGCGCTATTTATGAATGACTTTGAAAAAGCCCATAACAGATTAAAAATGACATACTATGCCCAAGGTAACAAGGTGGGTAAATTACTAGCCAACCGCCTCAAAGGATTCAGGCACAAAACCAACATATCCCAAATCCAACATCACAATACGAAAGCAAAATTCTCACATCCCCAAACAATTGCAAATACATTTAGCGAATATTATGGATCCCTATATAATCTAAAAAATGATCTCACTTCACCTTGTCCTAACGCGTCCACCATAGCATCCTTCTTACAGAAGATCAGTCTTCCCACACTAAACGCTGACCAACTTGACAGCCTAAACGCCCCAATATCAGCTCAAGAAGTCCTTCAGGCCATCCAAAATCTCCCTAGCAACAAAGCACCGGGGCCAGATGGCTTTACAGGTGACTATTACAAGGCCTTTAAACATATCCTGACCCCCCACCTGGTTGAAGTATTTAGCTCGGCTGCTGCCTCTTCCTCCTTCCCCAAGGAAATGCTCAAAGCAATAATAGTAGCACTCCCGAAGCCAGGGAAGGAACCTAATACCCCTCAGAACTTCCGCCCAATTTCTCTGTTAAATATTGACCTAAAAATCTATGCAAAAATCTTAGCTTCTAGGTTAATTGATATCCTTCCCTCCTTGGTCCACAAAGACCAGGCGGGGTTCACCAAGGGACGTCAAACAGCAGACGCTACCAGGCGCCTATTGAATATAATACATATTGTGAATCGGAAACGAACGCCTTCTCTGCTCCTAACTTTGGATGCAGAGAAGGCGTTCGACAGAATCCACTGGGAATACTTAGCCCAGACGCTCCACAAATTTGGCTTTGTGGGTCCAATATTCTCAGCTATCATGGCGTTATATTCATCCCCCTCAGCCCAAGTATATGTAGCAGGAACATTATCTATACCCTTCGAAATCTCAAATGGAACTAGACAGGGTTGCCCCCTGTCCCCATTAATCTTCAACCTCCTAATGGAACCCCTAGCCTACTATATAAGATCACACCCCAATGTCGCAGGATTACTGGTGAACGGAAAACCCCATGTCATCAGCCTTTTCGCTGATGACATCATACTAATTCTCACAGAGGTGGAAACTTCACTGGCTTCGGTCTCTGCAATCTTACAAGAATTTTACTATATATCTTATTATAAAGTAAATGAGTCAAAGTCGTCTATATTAAACCTGGGATTGCCGAGTGAGGTGCAGCATACTTTAGCATCCAAATACCCCTACAGGTGGGAAGAAAAAGGGATCAATTATTTAGGCATAGTCCTAACCCCCAACCTAAAACATATTGTCAATATGAATTACATACCCTTTTCGACATCTCTTAAAACTAAATTGGAATCTATAGGTAAATGTGAACTCTCCTGGTCAGGCCGCTTAGCGGCATTTAAGATGCAAATTCTCTCACAATTACTGTACCTATTTAGAACTCTACCAGTCCCTCTCACCAACCAATATTTCACAGAATTGCAATCAACAGTAAACAAATTCCTATGGAAAGGGAAAAGAGCAAGGTGTGCCTTTAATAAATTAATAAAGCACAGACTAGCAGGAGGGGTGGGTCATGTACATCTTCAGGATTACTATTTTGCAACCATTCTGGCCCAGGCCAAGCAGTGGACACAACGTGACGTTCCCACTCTTTGGGTTGACCTAGAGCAATCACAAATCCCCAATGGAGACTTACTAGGGTTACTTCTTACCTCACCTTCCAGCCGCAATCTAAACTCCAACTGGTCTCCCACAATTATAGCAACCCTTAGATCATGGATCTACCTCTACAACAACCATGACGAGTCAGGTGAGCTATCACCCCTACCACTTCCCATAACAGCCCTCCCACTACTGATCCAGGACCTGAACCTTAAAAACTGGACTAGCCGAGGTATTGAATACCTTCATGACATCGCCCTAGACAATGCATTACTACCATTTAACAAGCTGCAACAGAAATATCAGCTCCCCCCATCTGAAAAGTTTAGACATTCCCAACTAACCCACCTAACCCAATGCCACAAATCCCTACAACCCAAACTACCAAAAAAAAATAGCCCTCATTTATCAGAACTCGACGAATACTAAAGGGGATATATCCACTATTTATCTTTCCCTTCAAGGGAAATATACGTGTTCCAAGTCCTCCACAATGATAGCATGGGAAAGGGAGTTAGACTTTGAATACCCCATAGACCAATGGCAAAAATCTTTAAACATAGTATACTCATCCACTAAGTGTGTAAACCTTTGGGAACTACATCAAAAAATCCTTCTTTGCTGGTATCTAACCCTGTATAGATTGTCCAAGATCTTCCCCTCATGCCCCTCTGCCTGCTGGAGAGGTTGTGGCGTGACGGGTACATTGTTCCACTTATTATGGACTTGCCCTAAAATTCGTCCACTGTGGTCTCAGATTAACCACATTATCATAGACATAACAGCTTCAAAAGAAGAGTTATCACCGGGGATGGCAATACTATCCCTGGATCTGCCTAAACTTCATCACTCCTATAGGATCCCAATCTCCCACATACTACTAGCCACCAGATTAGTCATAATGAGACATTGGAAACAGGAACAGCCTCCGACACTAAGAGAAGTTATACAAACGATCCATACACACCAAACCTATGAATGTTCATTCGCATCCTCACTTGGCAATCCCGAATCTACTCAGGAAAACTGGCAACCCTGGATTAAATAGTATCTTGACTATAAATTAAAATTAATATATAGAAGGCAGGATATGGGGGCCCGACTGCCACCCAAGTCGTATTGTTGCTTTTTATGTTGTTTTCTATTCTATTAGTTTGTGTTTTGTTACACTGTCACCTCCAATGGGGGGAATCTCTAACCTACAGGATAACTCAGAGCAGCTACGTGGTCATTGTGTAAGGGGTGGCTGGACGAGGGCTCCCCCCGGGCCCGGACACATTGTGGTCCCATGAGGGGTGCCTGGCCGTGGCGGGGGTCCCTCCCCCCAGTCCCCTGCGAGCTGAGATGGTGGGATCTCGGTCCCTCCTATGTTTGTTTGTTCATTCACTGTTCTGACATATATTTACAAAACCGTCTGCTCCTGCTATACAACCTTGTGTAATGCTGTACTCCTGTAAGAAACTTAATCAAAACTATTGAAACAAAAAAAAAAGTAAATATGTGATGTTGGATGTGGCGCTGTCTGAGTGTGAATACAAAATATACGTGAGCAAAGTGCTAATATAATGTGCTAGTATGGGCTCATATGGGCACATATTATTATTTTCCATTTTATGAAATACCGAATATCACAGGAAGTCACCCTAGCACACATGCACTTTACTAAATATTGTTTTTTAAACACATCATTTAAATAATGTTAGCCCATACTAGCACATTATATTAGCACTTTGCTCACGTATATTTTGTATTCACACTCAGACAGCGCCACATCCAACATCACATATTTATTTCTGCAATCCCCCCCCAGGGAGGGAGTTATTGGAGGGCAGCCGCTGAGTTATCTCCTTAATCCTAAGCGTGATACCATTCCCCCATATAAAAAAAAAGGATGGGCTCGGGGTGCAGAGCACTGAGCCCTGAGCCCACCCAGTTGTGTGACAATAGCGAATTAATATGCACTATTGTCTTCCTGATTCTCCTCCTGGCCAATCAGGAATCGGTTCCTGAGACCCGATTGGCCAGGCAGTCCCAGGCCAATGGGGTCTCAGGACACACTTCCTGTTAGGCCAGGAGGAGAAGCAACGGCCTGACTTTTCCTTCCCACTGCCTCCTAAGGTAAGGCCTCTGATCGCCTTCCCATTCGTCTCCTGCAGTGGGGATTTCTGCTCATCTCCCACGGGGGTGTGTGGTGATAGTTTGCCGCCCCCCCCCCCCCCCC
>BLSH010302506.1:126353-145050 GCA_018402905.1 Glandirana rugosa | reverse complement strand
CCAAACACATGGATTTCAATGTTTTTTTTTTATTTTGAAGCACATGATTAGAGCCTGAGGCTCTAACTGGCTTCAAAAAAGGATGGGCTCGGGGCGCAGAGCACTGAGCCCTGAGCCCACCCAGTTGTGTGACAATAGCGAATTCATTTGCACTATTGTCTTCCTGATTCTCCTCCTGGCCAATCAGGAATCGGGTCTTAAGACCCGATTGGCCAGGTAGTCCCAGGTCAATGGGGTCTCAGGACACACTTCCTGTTAGGCCAGGAGGAGAAGCAACGGCCTGACTCTTCCTTCCCGCTGCCTCCTAAGGTAAGGCCTCTGATCGCCTTCTCATTTGTCTCCTGCAGTGGGGATTTCCGTTCATCTCCCGCGGGGGTGTGTGGTGATAGTTTGCCCCCCCCCCCAAAATATTGAGCACCGGCCGCCGCTGCTTTTTACCGTGGAGCACTGAATGCTGGGTGATGTCGTTTGGGTCAGAAAAGAAGCCAATTTCTTTGCAGGCAAGAGAAACTACAAGATTCATTGTGTCTAGAGGCGGGTGGGGGTGTGCAAGATAAATAGAAAAGCTAGGGAAAGCTCAGGGGGCAGCTGGGAGTTATCCATCGGTGTGTGAAGAAGGGAAAGTCCTGCGTTAGAGTGATTGACCTGGGAAGTCTGGTTAAACACTTAGTTCTGCATTTGTATCCAGACTCGCTTGGAGAGCGGGGAGATCAGCTGTAGACCTCTGTGCTGAAACAAAAGCATTTCCTGCTGCAGAAAATATCTACTCTGAGGCCTATCGCTGGCCACTGCCCGTCAAGGTTCGCAGCTATACCGCAGTATGCAACCCCTGGTCTGAAAGCTGCAGGAAGTCATCTGAGATTTAACACCATTTTAAAGGGGGGCCCCCCCATCTGAACATGGAAACTTGATTCTACAGGTACAGAGGGACTATTAACTCATTAGTGATCACTTACACTGACTTTGTTCCAAATCACCTGGAGAACTTGGCTTACTACTTTTCATCAATAGTTTTTTACTGTAGATTTATATGGATAACATACATTCATAACAGCATTAGTGAATTAATGCAAGAGTATTAGAGTGATAATATGAGTATGAACATAATATGCAAACATATTTCCATTGTACAGTGCAACTACAGTGATATAGGTATATAAAGATTTATATGTAGATATAAATCTGAGTTGCACTGTACCATCTTTATAAGCAGAAAGATGCTTGGGTACTTAGAATCTGAGCCTTTGAAAGACTGGTCTCCCGACCCCAACACCCCATCGGGATCAATACTGTGCTGGGGATGGAGACCTTCCATCTCCTTTGGAAGGATTTGTTGTTAGTGTGCATTGTACTGTATATTGGTAGATTTATAAGGAAAGTCTTTAAAGAGAGAGGTTTAGAGCATCAAGAGTGTGAGGTGCAATTATCAGGTAGTATTTGTGATGCTTGTTGAGGACAAATGGTCTGAGGAGTTGCACCAGACCAACCATGGATGCCATAGATGCGCTATATGGTCCCTGTGTTCGTGTTTTAGTGCAAGTGTGTGTTTGTACGTAAAAAGTGTGTGAGTTGTATCTATCACTTATCAAAGTTTAGGTGGGATAGGGATCTTCCATTTCCTAGTAATATTGAGTCTTGCTGACAATAAAATGTGGGTTAGAGTATGTCTAAGGTGTTTTGGGTATTGTTCTATTCCCAGAGATAGAAGGGCAAGGGTAGGTTGTGGGAGAATTTTCAGTTGGGCGATTTCAGAAAGTAGGTGGAAAATATCTGTTCAGTATTGTGCCAGTTTGGGGCAGTCCCAGAATATATGTAGCATGTCACCTTTCTGACCTCAGTCTCTCCAGCATTTATCATCTATATTTTTATGGAATTTAGACAGCCTGTCCGGGGTAAGGTACCATAGTTGTGATAATTTAATTTGTAGTTCCCATAAGGTGGCACAGCATGTGACTTTGTATGTAGAATTACAGGCTGTAGCCCACTGTTCGTCAGTGAATGTTGAGCCTAGGTCAGATTCCCATCTGTATAGGGGGTAGGTTTATTGAATACATTTTTCTGTTGAAGGAGGTTGTAGAAAATTGATATTCCCTTTTTATGTTACAAGGGATCATGGGGAAAGATCCAAGCTGGGGTATTTTGTAAGACCAATTGTGGAGCTTGTTTGCCCAATGGTGGGAACAGAGATATAGAAAACGGTCTGAATTAGATAATTTATGTTTTTTTTGGAGGGTGGGGATGATTTGAACAAGTTAATGTCAAAAAGATTATTGATGTAATTTAATCCTTTTTCTTGTCATTTTTAGACAAGATATTGAGTTAATAACATTTTGTAGGGTTTCTAATGGGATTTTGATAGTGGAATGTAGGGGGTGATTGAAACACAAGGTTTATTAGTGATTTCCAAGCTTTGGTTGTTGCCAATATGGTTGGGGAGATATACGTAGGTAATTTAGCTCCTAGTGTTACAGAAAGTAACCAAAGATATAGGTTGCCTCCAGAGACTTCGGAGGTTCCCCCATAGTGTTGTGGGGGAAGGAAGGAACCACTCTCTTAATTGTGTGAGTACTGAGGCCAGGTAGTAGTCGTGGAAGTCCACATAGCCAGTTCCACCCGTTAAGCGATTTTTTATTAGTTTTGCATGTGAACATCTGGCTTTTTTACCCTGCCATACAAATTTAGAGAGAATGGTTTGTATAGATTTAAAGTAGATGGTTGGGATGGGTATTTGGAGGGTTCTGAAAAGGTAGTGGGGTTGAGGGAGAGACATTTTAAATGCCCCTAAGCATCCCATCCACGAGAATTCAAAAGACGCCAGCCTGTTGAGATCCTCTTGAAGTTTGAGGAGGAATAAAATTAAATTATGTTGGAATAATGTTTTAGTAGATCTGGTCAGTTGTACACCTAGGTATGTTATACTATGATCTGCCCAGGCATAAGGGAATTTTTGTTGGAGGAGTGTACTAGTAGTAGCATCGAGACCTAGGTTTAAGATGTAAGATTTGCTATCATTGATCTTGTAGTAAGAGATTGAACTAAACCAGGCTAGTGTCTTCTGAACCTTCGGGAGAGAGGCAGGGGGGTTGTAATCATGGGTATTACATCATCAGTAAATAAGCTGATTTTATGTTCTTGATCTGCTATGGGAACTCCTGAAATTTTTTAGATTGAATATACTCCGCTAGAGGTTCCATTATGAGATTGTAGATTAGAGGGGAAAGGAGGCATCCCTGTCTCGTCCTATTCAAGATTTAGAATGGTTTGGAAAGGCTATCAGCTGTATATACTTGGGCCGACGGGGTGGATTATAGGACCATTATGGCATTGTAAAATTGACCATGGATCCCAAATTTGGATAGTACAGATGAGAGATAACCCCAGTGCACTCTATAGAATGCCTTTTCAGCATCAAGGGATAGAAATATGGAGGGTGTATGAGATTTTTCTACATGGTGTATAGTGTTCATGACCCTTCTTGTGGCATCCGATTTCTGGCATCCTTTCGTGAAGCCTGATTGATCTCTATGTATGATAGTAGGGAGTATATTGATTAGTCTGTTCATTATAATTTCCGCATATATTTTCAAATCTATATTAAGCAAGGATATAGATCAAAATTTTTTGGGTGCGGTTGGTTCTTTTCCCGGCTTTTGGAGAGTTACGATCATTGCACTTAACATTTCAGCGGGAAAAGAGGAAGAGGAGGCAACAAAATTATACATTTTACACAGTTCGGGGGCTAGAATGTTTTGAATTTTCTTATAATATTCTCCCGTGAACCCATCTGGGCCTGGGGATTTGGCGTTCGACAGATTGTTGATTGTTTTTACGATTTCTAGGGTTTAGAAGGGGGAATTCAGGGATAATAATTGTTGTGAAGAAATCGAGGGAAGATCAATGTGTGAAAGAAAGTCTAGGATTTCTTCTTTAGAGGGTTGATACATGTCTTTGTCTTTTTTGAGATTATATAGATCATTATAGTATGTACTAAAGGCGTTGGCAATGGCTGAGGGTTTGAGAAGTTTTCTTTAGAGTGGGGGTGGTGCAGAAATGGATTTTGGATTTAGTTCTATGGCCTTTAATGCGCAATTCCATCACTTGTCCTGCTTTGTTGCCTGTGGTGTATGGGGTTGCTTTAATTTTCTTGTATGTCTTTTCAGAGGACTCTAACAGTAGGGATCTCAATTCATGGCGTAGTGAAAATATTTTTGCCTTGAGTGTTGGAGAAGGATTGGTTTTATTCAGGGACTCAGTGTGTTCTATTTCGGTAGCAAGTTCATCGAGTCTCTGCGTCCTCTTCCTCTTTGCTCTGGCCCCCATTTGGATAAGCACCCCCCTAATAACAGCTTTGTGGGTATTCCATACCTCCCCCGGATCGGCTAATGAATCTGAGTTGATGGAAAATAATTCTTGTATCTGTTGTTTGAGTAGAACAGGGTTTGGAGTAGATAATTGTTAGCTCTCCACAGATATGAGTTGGGCTGAAATGGTTTAGCAGTCATAGTAATGCTGATAGGGAAGTGATCCAAACCAGGTGGTGGTGTGAATAGCCGAGATGTATAAATTTTGAAGCAACCATTTATCTGAAAGAAACAGATCAATACGTTTTAAAAAGTTGATATTGGTTTTTTCCAAAGAATATGGTAAAACAAAGGGTGTATTACAAGCAATACATAGATAAAGCTGAAGCACGGAAATAAGTAACAATTCAACCATTGAACTATTAGGCACATTCTATTATATAGTGTAACACAATAAGAGTAGCCATTTGAAAATGCGCATTTGACATGGCATAGTAATACGCGTAGGTGTTCCATTAATACCATCTTATGTGTTAGGTGTAAGGCGAAGACGTGTTCCCCCTCAGACACCCCATCTGGGATCAAACTGTGTCGAGGGAGAGGGGAGACAACACGTCCCGCCCCTATATTGAAAAGTATTATAGTAATCATATATGGGTTGTACTGGTGTAATGAATACAAAAGAAAAACAGAAAAACACAAACAGTATGTGACCCATCAGGCTGGTATTAGCATTTAAAGTTGCCTCAACCTGTCTATTTATGAGAGGCATCTTAGTTGGGTGTACTGGAACAGCCTGTATTGCTCTATGTGTGTTATGTGTATAGATGATAGCTTGGGGGCGTTAATGTTATTGTGTACCTGAGGAGAGGTAGGGGAGTATTTGTCATATTTCTTTATGGGGGTTGGAAGAAGAAAGGGTGCCAGTAGTTTTGGATTAATCTTTTGACCATACTGTTCATTAGTGATTAGATCATAAGAATTTTATACTCCTATGTAGTGACAAATTGCTGCCAGCATGACCACGTCTTCCTAAATTTGGAAGGGTTGTCATTTGCCTGGTGTATGAGTTCCTCCATTTCTGAGGTTTTGTGTATGCACCTAATCCAATCTTTTATGGTCGGAGGGTCTGTGGAGCGCCATTTGGTGGGGGCGCACATGTTTGCTGCTTTTACCAAATGGATCGTCAAAGAACATATGTAAGTAGTTTTGGGTATTGTGGAGTAGTGTATTAAGAATTGGGCAGGTGAGTATTCTAAAGGGAGAGTGGTGATTTGGCTTGTGAGGCGATGTACTTTTTTCCAGAATGGCTGGATGGCATAGCATGACCAACATATATGTAAGAGCGATCCTGGCTCCTTGGCACAACGCCAGCATTGGGGTGAGATAGCGGGGGAAATTTTATGAAGTTTGAGTGGTGTCCTACTATACCACCTGGAATATATTTTGAACGCATTTTATTGTGCAAAGACGTTAGCCGTTACTTTATGAATGTGGGTATATATGTTCTCCCATTCTTGTTCCGATAAATCAATTGAGAGTTCCTGTTCCCATTTACGGCTAGGTTAGATTTAGGGTTTTGGTCCGCAAATAATAAAGCATAGACGTCTGAGATTAAGCGTCTTTGGGGTTCTTTTTTTAGGCATAATGATTCAAATGGTGTACTTTGTCGGGACCAGTTTGGTCGGGGTCAGGAACCTTCCAAAAAGTGTCGTATTTGAGTATATTACCAGAAAGGGAATGATTGGTTCGGTGCTTGGGCGGACAGCTTCGACCAGGGGATCAGGCATCCTCTCTCATATAGTTGTTCTGCTCATAGGGTAGGGTGCGGCCATTCTTTTAGGAGGTAGTTTGCAGATAGACCGGGTGGGAAGTCTGGGTTCTGACGAAGAGGTGTCATGGGTCCTTTAGGTGAGGAGATGTCATGTGTACGACAGGCTTCTTGGAAGGTACCTAGAGTGGGGTTTATTAATGGGTGATGTTTGCAGGATGAGGGAAAGTGTTTAGGCGCAATCCATGGGAGTTGGTGTAGATGGAGAGTGGACTTAGCATGTTCTAGTTGGACCCATGCTTTGACCTCAGAGTGAATGTTCCAGTTGACTACTCTTGTTATAAAGCATGCTTTGTAGTATTTGTGGATATCTGGGAGGCAGATGCCCCACTTTAATTTAGGGATCATCAGTCTCTGCAGGCTTATTTTGGGACGAGCGGTATTCCATATGAAGTTTGTGCATGTTTTTGGTATATGGAGAAAAAGATAGGCGGGAGCTTTATGGGTATCGTTTGCAGCAGGTACAATATTCTAGGGAGCACATTCATTTTTATGATCGTGGCTCTGCCAAACCAGGAGAAGAGTCCTGCGGACCATGACCTCAAGTCACTGAGTATGTTTTGTATTCAGATGGAGGTAATTTTTGCTATACAGATCTGAAAGATTAGTCGGTAATTTAATCCCTAGATAAGTAATTGCCTCTTTGTTCCATTTAAATGGAAAATTGGCCTGGCATTGTTTAATAAGTAATGTTCAGGGCATTCGATTTTGAAAAATTAATTTGGGGGTTGGATATGTTTTTAAAGCTAGCGAGGTCCTTAAGAAGATTGGGGATTGTGATTAGCACTCAGATAGGAAGAGGAGGACATCGTCTGCGAACGCAGCCAATTTATAGGTTTGTTGTGCTATTGTTATGCCCTTGACATCGGGGTTTGCTCTGATACGTCTAAGGAGGGGTTCAAGGGTAAGGACAAAGACCAGTGGGGAGAGGGGACAGCCCTGGCGTGTTCCATTCGTGATTGAGAAGGCATTCGATAGGTGGCCATTGACACAGACTTTTGCCGTTGGGTTGGAGTATAATGTGAGAATGAAGTTTAACATTCTTTCCCGGAGTCCGATGTGTATCAGTGTCTCCGTCATGTAGTCCCAGGCCACTCTATCGAATGCCTTCTCCGCGTCTAAGAAAAGGAAGAAGCCTGGCTTGTGGTTGGCTGAAAGCCAGTGGTGGATATTTATGGCTTTGATAGTATTGTCCCTCGCTTCCTTGCCTGGTATGAACACCCAACTTGATCAAGGGATATCAGTTGTGGGAGCAGGGGTAACAGGCGGTTGGCCAGTATTTTGGCAAACTACTTAAGGTCAATGTTCAGGAGCAAGATTGGTCTGTAATTAGTGACCAAGGTCGCATCCCGCCCTGGCTTAGGGATCACAGTTATATGTGCCTGCAGAAGCTCTCTTGGTGGAGTGGTGGGAGAGGAATAGGAGTTAAAAGACGCTAGAAATTTTGGGAGCAGGAGTTCAGTGAATGTCTTGTAATATCCTACCATTAGACCGTCCAGTCCTGGGCTTTTACCAGGTTTCATCAATTTGAGTGCTAACTTTGCTTCCTCTTCCGATAGTGGGAGTTCTAGGTCCCGTGCTACGGTCATTGGAATCTGTTTGGGGCTATATTTCCGTAGGAAATCCTGAATTGCCTGCTGTCTGTTCGTGTCTCCTTGTGGGGAATCAGAGGGAGGAAGGTTGTATAGCTGTGAGTAAAAGCGAACATATTGTTCTGCAATGTCAGGATTCGAGCTGTGTTTGTGACCTGAGGAATCAGTTAGGGAATGCATAGTAGTCGCCACTTTTTTTGATTGTAGTGCCCGGGCTAAAAGCTTGCCTGCTTTGTTTCCATATTCATAAAACATTTTTTGTGACAGTATATAATTGCGCTTAACTTTCTACCCTAATTCTTCTAGGAGTGCAGTCCTGGCTAGTGTTAGATCATGAAGGGTAGATGCTGATACCTATTCCTTATGTGTTTTTTCTAGTTTCTTGATGCGGGTCGTTAATTCTGATATGTGGGCTAGGTTGGCTCGTTTGCGTTTGACTGCAGCTGCGATCAGGACTCCCCTAATCACACATTTGTGTGCTTCCCAAGTAGTTGCTGCAGAGGTGTCAAGAGGTTTGTTTTCCGTGAAATAATGTTTAAGCTGTGAGGTGACATCGGCTACTACAGAGGGGTCTGTGAGCAAAGAGGGGTCTAGTCTCCAGACCTTAGGGCAGTCAAACGTGAATGGGATGGAAAGAGTGATTGAGATGGGGTGATGATCTGATAAAATCATTGGGTTTATGGATGCTCGGTGGAGCATCGGCACGTCTTTTGGGGAAATAAACAAATAGTCCAGTCGTGAGTAGCGCAGGTGTGGAGTTGAAAAAAAGGTATAATCCCTTCCATCTGGGTTTAGTGTATGCCATGTATCGTGTAGTAGTAACTCATGTAAATTTCATCTTAATCGCTCGCAGGGCTGTATATGGAAGGGAGGATGCTCCGTTGGAGGTGTCATAGAGGGGGTTTAGGGGGATATTGAAGTCCCCTCCTAGTATAAGAGAGCTTTCCTGAAATGGGATAAGGGTCTGGGTCATGGTCCGAAAAAATTACACTTGATGAGTGTTCGGGGCATATATGTTGGCTAGAGTGAACTGTTTGCCGTGACAATTCCCCTTTACAAAAAGGAATCTGCCTTCTTCGTCTGGTAGAGTGTCAGATATTTGAAAAGGGCAGTGTTTGGCCATGAGGATGGATACGCCCTTCGATTTGGACGATTGGTTGGTTGCGTGGCAAATTGCCGGGTAATAGCGATTTACTAACTTAGGGATGGAGTCTCTGCAAAAATGCGTTTCCTGCAGAAAGATAATATCTGCTTTGCGTTTCTGTAATGTGAGAAGGAGCCGGGATCGCTTTTCAGGAATGTTGAGGCCGCAGGCTTTAGTGAGATAATTTTAAGAAGAGTTGTGTTGGTGGTGTTTGGTGCAGTAGCCATAATTGGTTATCTTTCCTTATCCTACTGTACGCCTTCCTCTTTTCTTCCAGCTGTTTCTCTATCCTTTTGTGGGAGTACTGTGGTAGTGGTTTATTAGGTCGAGGGTTTCAGTAGACTGGTTGAGCTGGTTGGATGTTCTAGGAAAAGAGGGGAGGTTGTTGAAGAGAAAGGTAAGAGATGAAGCAAAGAGGAAGGGAAGTGGGGGGAGATCAGGGGAAGGGGGGTGTGAGTGGGGGCAAAGGGTCGGGGGAGGGTAGTCACTGGCGGCAGGGGAACTTCTGCTCCCCTATCCGGGAGAGGTGTTTGCCTCGTGGGTGGGGCGCCGGTAAAGTTCAGTGGTGTTAGTGGATGCTAAGTTATTAGTTGATGAGGTTGGGGGGTCTACCACTGTGTGGGAGGTGGGTTTGTACGTAGAGAGGTGTTTGTGTGTTGTCCTCACAGATCATAACATTCCGGGGGCCTTGCTAAGGGATGAGCTTAGGACATGTATCTTCCACTCAAATATTGGCAGGGGTTCCTCTCGCGGGAGACACGGTGTGTATGTGCGGCATAGGGGTAGTGTATTATATTTAGAGTATCGTGATGCGATCAATATGGGGTGTCATTTAAGTATATTTAAGTATATTCCCATACCTTGTGTACAGATGGATATTGGCCAGAGTGGGATAGAGTATATTACATTTGTGTACGAACTGTTAAGTGGCGAGCAGACATATTAGAGACAATCTTTAACCAATCAAAAATTACATATAAACATAACCTTGCTAAACAAAGCCACGTATAATCCTCTGAAGGAGGAAGTGGGGACCTAGTATTTAGCCCACAGAGTATGCACTTATAATGCAATGCCATACAGACTGTGTGGGTCACTGACGCTATGGCAGATTGCTTTCCCTTTTTCTCTACTCTTTTCCCCCCTTTCCCCTCCTCCCCCTCCCCTTTTCCTTTGGGGGGTGACCCGGGAGAAAACAAAGAAAAAAGAAAAAAAAGGGGGGGGGGAGCCTTATTGGTTAGTCATGTGTAGTTGTCCCGACCAAGTATATACAATTTTGACCTTTACCATGTTTTGTTTTATATTTTTCATATTTACATTGTCTATTGTCCATTTGCAACTTTCATTTGTCATTTTTCAAGAGGGCCTACCGGATACTGTTGTTGAGGCTAATTGTAGACAGGAGGTCACTGCTTGTATCTACTACTTTGCCTGCTGTAGTAGAGGGGTTGTACTAAGTTTAGTAGCTTAAGAGGCACCTATGCTGTGTGTCCTCTTATTGCTACGATGGAAAGTGGTAGATCCTGTGGACCGCCTTGGCATCTCGGGTTCTGGGGAAATTTTACATAGTAATCAATACAGGAAACAGAATACTATATAAATGGGATAAGAGAAGGAGAAGGAGTCTTCGCACTTCTGTGTTTGCTATTGGACAAGAATTACCTCATGTGGAGCAACCTGGGTTTCTGAGTCTGTCGATGTCAAGGGAAAGGAGGCCCGTATGAGGAGTAGGAGCAAGACCTTGGCGTGTTTAGTCAGATTGGTATGTCTCAACCTTTCACTCATCTTCGTTCAGGTTTGGAGACACAGTTCAGTGTTTTTAGGTGGCAAGGGGGGTGGGAAGGGGGGATTTGAGGTACCAGTGTAGAAGGGGACAGTGAAGGGCAAGCATAGTAGAGTCTTGTGCCATCTTAGCTCGCCGTTGTTTCCTGTGGCAAAGAAGGTAATAGGGACCATAGTTCATCTGCTGCCAGGGATGAAAATGTCAGTATGAGGCCAATATTGCTGCAATAGATGATGCTCAAAGAGTTTGTCGTAGTATCCTTGCAGTCCAAGTCCACCAGAACTGGTAGACCGAAAAATGAAGAGAAAAAAAAAAGAAAAAAAAAGGGGGGGTGTGAGTAGAGCAGGGGTAGGGAGCATGGTATGCTGTAGTGGTAATGCTCATTGTTCTAGTATGCGTTAGATTCGAAATCCTGAAATAAATGCGAGATTATGAACTCTATAACAGAAAATGGGCAAACTTATCTGATTGGGATGTGGATTGGCTGGTGTTCGGTTAGATCTCGCGTCGTGCTCTTCGTGGTCGCAGAGCCTTGGAGGGGCTTGGAGATTGTTGCATGGACATTAGGGCAGGGATGGGTCTTGAAACCGATGGTGTGCGATGCCTCCGGAATCGTATTTCCTGCATTTCCATCGGTTCATTTCTAGGTGGAGGGGGTTTCATGCCGGACATTCTGAATTCCGCATACCAATTGGGTACTTCAGTTTGCGGTATGCCTAGTGTCTCGCAAAATGCGTGGAGATCCTCTGGAATTCGTAATAACACGGTTCGGCCCTGGTGGGTGGCCGACAGACAGAAGGGGTATTTCCACTTGTAGTGAATCCCTCTAGACCTGAGGGTGTCCAGAAGAGGATGAAGATCTCTGCGGTGCTGAAGGGTTATAGCAGACAGGTCTTGATAAATATGAATGTCACTGCCTCCATGGGAAAGCTGGATTCGATTGCGAGCCTTCCTGAGGATTTCCTCTTTGAGCTTGAAATTATATCTCTTGGTGGATCCGTATCTCTGCCTTTAGGCCTAAGGGCTCTATGTATGCGCTCCATGTCTACGGGGGTAGAAGCAGGTCTGTCTAGCAAGCTGTTGACAGGCCGGTTACTGCAGGCAGTAATTGGTCAGGTTCGACCGTTTCAGGGAGGCCTCTAACCCGGAGGTTATGTCTCCTTCCACGGTTGTCTAGGTCTTCATTGTGGCGTTGAAGATCGCGCATTTTAAGGTATGGGTGTCTACCTCCTGATGGATCCGTCGGATGGATGAGCTTTGGTGGGCCGTTGTGCGTTCCACTTCTTGTACTCTACCCGCCAGAGCCTGGATGTCATGGCGGAGGTCCGAGATCGCAGCAGACAGAGTATCCTTTATGTCCGCCGCTATGTTGCTGAGATCCGCCAGGCTTGGTTGCTGGAGCAGGTGTTGAGGTCCCCCTGCGGGTAGAGAAGGTAGGCTTGTCTGTGTCTCTGTGTATGCCGCCTGGTCTAAGAGTGATGGGGGAGATTGTGGCGGCGCCGTCACATTGCCCGCCTGTGTGCGGAACATTTCGGGGATGTTCTGGTTTAAGTGTCCGCTAGCATCCCGCGGGGAGCGGGATCTTGTCGCTCAAGAGTTGCGGGATGAGGTTCCCATGTTTGAAAGTTCGGAAAGCAAGGTATGTGCCTCCAGAGGAGTGAAAAAGTGGCTGTCGGCTGGTGGGAGCTTCAGAATCAAGCAGCCATCTTCAGCTGGGACCAGCCGTGTCCCTCAGGGGACTATGTACTTTTTGGGTTGACTATTTTGTATATTGATCTGCAGAGGTCTTTATATAGTCATAGAGGTAATAAGGTGTACCAAGATGGCTGTCGTTAGTGTAGGCCTTAGTTTTATTAAGCCCCCCTTATCTCTGAGGAAAGCTCCCTGTGCCCCCTAGGTGTTTTGATGGACAGTTTCTATGCAGATGGGGTTCCGCAGGCTATGTTTGAGTGTCTAGGGAGTTTGCAGGGGAGGGCGAGTGCTGTAACCAGGAGTAGCAAGATGGCCACCGTTAAAGTAGGCCTCAGTTTGATTTAGCGCACTGCGTCTCTGAGGAAAGCTCCCTGTGTCCCTTGTGTGCTGTATGGACAGTTCATAGAAGGATAGGGTTCCCCAGGCTGTGTTTGAGGGTTTAGAGAGCTCTCAGGAGATCGCTAATGCTGCAGACAGGAGTAGCAAGATGGTCGCCTATGCTGCAATAGGCCGCAACAAGGCCGCTCTGTCCGCTCCTGCACCTGCGGTTCCCATCTGTGGCTAACAGGTACCCGAGCACTGGGGAGGGAACGGGAGGCCTGTCACCCGTTTCCGATCGGGGGATGGTGCCTGGGGATTAGGTTTAGGCCTAAGTAGTGGTGAAAGCTGTGAGTAGGCATTGGCCTGTATCGGCCTGACTCACGCCGATCATATACGGTTGTTCCCTGAAATATTTAGTTCTATGGCTAGGTGGGGGTGAGGAGAGGTGGAATCTGGTGTTTATTCTGCTCACCACTCTTTAGCCTGTGAGGATGGATGAGGATCTTTATGGGTTTCCTCGGAGCTCCTCTCAATGGCGCCCATCTCTCATCTCCTTATCCCATCTCCCATCTCTTTACATTCAGCCGCACCCCCTATCCTGAACCATGACAGATCAATACGTGAATAGGTGTTATGGCACGGTGACAGGAAAGTATAGTCACATTCACTCGCATGGCAACACCTCCACACATCAAAAAGGTCATTAGAAAGAATACATTTTTTCAATGGGGAAGTATGTCTCTTGGGTCCAGCTGTGGAATCCGTTTTGTTGTCTGGGACTAGGTTAAAGTTGCCACAGAGCAGTAAGTGGCCTTGCTGTACCCTTTTTGCTTTAATTAATGTTTTTTTGATGAAATGCATCTGGCGTTGGCTTGGGGCATATATAGATAGTAAGGTATATTGTACATTGTTGATAGTGCAGAGTAGGATGAAGTAGTGACCCTCAGGAACATTGAGGCACTGGTGGAGTTGGAAAGAAACAGTGTCTCTCATTGCTATAAGTATTCCTCTTTGTTTACATGAGAAGCATGCCTTGTATACACGTGGGAACTGTGGATGAAGGCATTTGGGAATTGCAGACTGGGCAAAGTGTGTTTCTTGGATGCAAAGTATATTGCATTTGAGTGATAGGGCTGTTTTCCACATTGAGGCTCTTTTTGCTGAATGGTTTAGACCTTTCGCATTTAAGGATAGTATGGTGACAGAAATGGTTGTGGTTGTTAGTGGATTGTCTGATGCGTAGTGACTTACGGTTGCAAGATGCTGCTAGTAGTTACTCCAGGAAGGTGGTAGTTGATGATGGGGGTTCTGCTTATGGAAGTTCCGAGTTGTACAAAGAAAGCGTGAGGTTGTCGAGGGGACTTTTTATGGCACTGTAGATACCTGGTTGGCAACAGTCAAACGTGAAAAAACAAATATAATGACAAGTGTGTCAGCAAAGGAAAACAGCTTTTAGAGCATGCTGACTAGGTGTTGGAGGGAAAGTCTAGAGAAACAAGAATAGTTGAGTGTGAGTGCTTTTGTCTGGTGTGTTCAGGCAGAATTCTCATTTGAACTTTGATTTGTAGTTCCTGCAGTTATGCCCAATTTGAAAGGAGTTGGTTTTTCCGTATATATCAGGTGGGTCACGTGGAGGGTCCCGGATAATACCCCAGGAGTGGAGAAGTTTCATGCCTCCTTCTATTGTAAAGATTGTGTGAGGTATGCCATTGTAGGTAGCCAGAATGGTGGCTAGGGGACGCCATTTGTATTTTTTTTATGGTTATTGAGGGCTTTCGTCACTGTTTTCATTTGTCTTCTGAATTGCAGTGTATATTGTGATAGATCTGAATATAATTGGATATCAGAATATGGTGCTAGTAATGTGGATATTGCTCTTGCTTTGGCTAAGATTTGTTCTTTGGCTTGAGTACATCTCTGGGAATCGCTTCCTCAAGATGGCGCAAGTCTTGGGACCCTGTGGATGTGGTTGATAGTATACTGAATTGGAGTTAACTCAGGCAGGAGAGTAGAGAACAAGGTGCTGGCGTATTTGTGTAATTCTGTGGGTGGGATGGATTCTGGAATGCCACATATTTTGATGTTATTATGCCTTGAGCGGTCCTATTGGTCCGCTAATTTTGCCTTAATCCTATTGGTGTCATCTTTTTGTTCCATACAGGCGTCTACCAGATCATTTACTGTGTCAGTGCATTTCTCCACTTTGTTTTCAATGTAGTGTACCCAGTCCCCCATATGTCTCATATCCGTGGTAAATTTCTGAATCAAAGAGGATAGGTTAGACATGAGGATTTCAGGGTAACTAGCATATCCTTCAATGTGGTGTCTAGCACCGGCTGCCCTGATGTAGGGAATGCAACTATTGAGGATTGCAGTGAGGCTATTGCATGATCATTGTGGAGATCTGTACTCACCACAATGAGTGTGACTGGCCTGGTGTAGAGGATCCATCTGCATCATCGATTTTGCTGGTCTCTGGGAGACCGGAGACAGAGGAGGGGAATTGTTGGGAGAAGGTGAAGCTGATCTTCCCCATATTTCTCCCGGATTGGCGTCTGGGAGATCTGTGTAGGCCGCTGATGAGCGGGCCTTGGCTCCTTCGGTGCCATCTTGGCTTCTTCCGTGCTGCGAGACGGCTGGACAGAAGAAGGTCATGAGTTTCCTCGGGCCTCTGTCCTCCTTCCTCTTACAGAAATTTATGTCGCTGGGGTCTGCGGGATGTGAGGGTTGCATGGATGCTTTGATGGGGCCGCTATTCTGCCCGTTTGCGGTGGTAGTCCAGTCGGCTGGCGGAAGCTCAGGGCTTAAGCAGCCATTCTGTGCATGCAAGCCACGCCCTCCTCTCCCATTAGTTTACTACTGATCACTGATAACCCTGCTGGCCTGAACATACATATATATATCCATATATATACAACTATCATCGTATCTCATCGGGCCACTCCCTTTTCAGTGTTTTAAGAAGTCCAGTGTTTTCTAGAACCTACTTACTGTTTGCAGGGATATTTCTCCTCTTTCCCCAACAAGTGTGTCAAAGCCTTCAAGGGACCCAACGTAGCTGGAAAAAAACTAACCCTAAAGACTGTACACAATTCACCCACTATAGAACACAGTTTTAAGCATATTTGTCTTTCTCTGTTTCTAGAAAGCCAAGGGTTAGCTCTCTCACCCTAAGTGCACACAGGTAATTTAGTCCTGATCTGCACTGGTACCAGTTTGTTGTTTTCCTATGCTTGGCTGCATGCACGGATAAAGGTCTGGTATGGGTTTTGAGGGAGAAAAAAATGCTGTTTTTTAAAAGATTTTGGCATGGAGTTTCCCTTAAAATCAATACCAGACACGAAAGAATATTTTTGACCAGCAAATGGAAGCCCATTGACAACTGATGACTCATAGGTTGCTAAGGATGCCGCAGCCGGCTTCCTGGCCCAGCTTAAGTTGGATTTTTATGTAAGTTGGAACAGGTACATTTTTTAAGTGTAGCTCCAGCCAAAAATATAATTTGTATGTTTTTTGGATAGCATAGGGATGAGTTAATACCCCTGTAACGTTTGTTTTGCTGTCTATGCCACTGTTCAGAAGATTTTGTCTTACTTTCTGTCCCTGTGACAATTGGATTTTGAAAATTGTGGGTTGTCGTGGAAACAAGGATTGGTGATAAAGCTTCAAAGGAGAAACCTTTTTCCCATAATAATGCTTACACTAGTGAATTTCCCTTCTAAGGGGTAGATTTCCTCTCACTTCCTGTTGTCTGTATGAGTCATATGCTTTGTAACTCAGGGACGACTGCCTGTATTTGCAAAATATTATAACAGAAACAAAGAAAAATGGTAGTTTTTTTTTCAAAAATTTCAGTAGTTTTTCGTTCACTTACAAAGAATAAAAAAACCCAACGTGATTAAATACCACCAATAGAAAGCTATGTTTGTGTTAAAAAATTATAACATTTTAATTTGGGTACAGGCTGCCATTTTGCTGAAACCCAGAACCCCAGAAGTAAATCATAAAGCAAAATTAAACCCATCGATATTCCTGGAATGCTGGGATTGCTAACCAAACTGTCAAACCATCAAAGGGCTGGTGTCATAGCTGATCAATGTGCAGCACCATGGCAGTTGTAGATCAAACAGGAGCAGATTCATTGGCTGTAAAGGATAAGAGGGTTTAATTCTACTTTAAAGCTGTCAGCAGATAGGCCTCTAGAAATTTGGCAGTGCCTAAAAATATAGAGCAACTGAGGCTGTGCAGAGCAGGGTGAGACAATATATTACTGGATTTTAAACAGTATAGGTACTTATTTTTTTTCTTCCAAAAGTTTTTATTGAAAGATACACAGATTACAAGGTATTAAAACATCCAAAAAAGTTAACAATAGATGTGGATATAACATTTTGTTTACATAATCATAAAATAGTAAATAGTGCTGTAGGGGAGTCGTCTAGATGTAGGAGAATAAGGCATTTGTCGAATCCTAGGCACCGACAAATGAATAAATGAACATTCAGTAGTACTCTTTGGATATAGGGTTAGCTGTGGTTAATTTGATGTATGGACGTTAGAAGCAGAAAGGGTGGGGTAAAAGTAAAAGGTTTATAGTGCATGCTTGATGGTTTCTGTGTCTTGTATCTGTAGATTGGGTTTTAGTTCTGCTCTTTTAACCTTCCTGGCCCCCTCATGCGACCAGCGCAATTGGGTGTTGTGGCAGGAGGGAGGAGAACGAGGAGGGGGGTTGGGGTGTATAAGGCGGGAAGTATGAGGTCTATTGTAACTGCATTATAAGGTCTCAGATAGGGGATGTGAGTTTTGTTAGTTGTAAGAGTAAATTAGGAGTTTGTTATGGTTTTTTATACACCCGAGAACTGAAAAGAGATCCAGTCGGCCCAAGTTTTTGTGAATTTGTTGGAGTGTCATTGGCTATAGCAATTAATTCTTCCATTTCGGCTATTTTCCGGATTTGTTTGTACCAGTCTGTGATTGATGGAGTTTTGCAGGCACCCCAGCATCTGGGAATGCAGAGTTTAGCTGCATTTATCATGTTCATGGTAAGTGATTTGCGATATTTAGTGTTTTGAGGAGATTGGAGATGGAGCAGGAATTGTTCAGGTTTGAGAGATAAGTTTTGTGAAGTGATCTTATTAATTTGTTCGCAAATGTTTTCCCAGAAGGGCACAATCTCTTTGCATTCCCACCATATGTGTAGGAGGCTGCCTGTTTCTTGGTTACACCGCCAGCATTGATCAGTTGTGTTAGGGCTGTATTTGTTAAGAATATTTGGTGTTCGGTACCAACGTGTAAGGAGTTTGAATTTGTTTTCTTGTATTGTGACATTTACCAATACCTTGTGGGTATGCTCAAAGATTTGTGTCCATTGTTATTCTGTTATGCTGAGATTAAGGTCCCTATTCCATGCCACGCAAAACCCGCTTGCATTGTTGGGTGTGTTGGCCCAAAGAAGAGAGTATATGGTGGATATTGTGTGTTGTGTGGGCTTTTGAGAAGTACATATATTGTTAAATGGCGATAGTGGTTGTGAGAGGTTGCAGGATTTTTGAGTGCTATGTACAAAGTGTCTTAGTTGGAGATATTTCCAGAAGTCGATTGATGTCTCTGGTAGAGTTGAGCGAACTTCTAGAAGTCCGGGTTCTGCTGGTTCGGCAGAACTTCGGGACAAAGTCCGGGTTCGGGTCCGGACAGAACCCGAACTTTGTCCCGGACCCCGAACCCCATTGAAATCAATGGAGACCCGGACTTTTAGGTACAAAAAGTGCTGTAAAATAGTCCTGGAAGGTCCTAGAGGTCTGCAAAAGGAAGGAAATGTGGGTAAGGGTGGGACAAGTGACCTACAAAGAAATGGGGACAGGGAAATAACTTTAAATATTTTTAAAAAAATAAAAACATAAAAAATGCAAAAATGGAGATCATCTTCAAAATGGGTCTGAAAAGTATTAATTAACATTAGAGGCCATAGAACTGTTCTAAAATCATCTTCAAACTGTGTCAAAAAAGTATAAAAAATTCAAGCCCAAGACAGGC
>BLSH010302505.1:66113-90754 GCA_018402905.1 Glandirana rugosa | reverse complement strand
CCAGTCCTACGACCTCCTTCGGTCGGTGTCTAGCAGCTTTACCACATGGAAGGTTTAATCTGTGGCTGGGATTTCCAGTAGCTTGCACTGGTGTTAAAAGCCCTGAAAGAATCTTTCCACATCTCCTGTATACTCTTGGTATGGTTTAAAGTCCTTCCTATAGACTCTGGGGATCTCCTTACTGCAGGGGCTGGCACAGAACTAGCTGTGTGGTTCTTTACAACCTCCCACTCTCTTTGCCTCTTTTATGCCTTTTCCATGGCTGCAAGTTTATTTTCTGTTGTAGCATCCTCTGCCAGAATGGCTACTTCTTCCTTGTACCAGAGAGCCCATGGTCTGTTATTGGCTTGCCCTGGAAGCTCTGGTATATCCTCCCTGGTTACTACTTGGCGCATGATGGTGCTCACATTTTGCTGTTGGCTGGCTTCCTCCAGCATCCTGACCAACTGTTCCTTGTTAAGTCCCCTGTAACTGAAGTCCAACTCTCTGGCTTTTCTTGAAGGCAGGTCGGCTTCCAATGTCATTATTCTGGTAAGTCTGCGTCCAGGGTATGCAGGCTCTTATCAGCCATCTCAAGTTCTCTTGTCCCACTGCTGCCAAGCAGTTTGTGTTTAACTAGGAGTAAAGAGAGAGAGAGAGCAAGCAGAGGCAAATCACACTGAATCAGACTTGCAGGAATTTATTGGGGAACTTGGGTACACAGATGGGATGCAATAGGGCACAGCACAGAGAAATAATCCACAGGGCAGCAGTGGAGCACAGCAAGGCTACCCCTTCCATGAAGTAGTGTTATGGCACAGCAAGGGAAAATTATTTGCAGGGCAGCAATACAGCATAGCAGACGGTAAATAGTCCATGGAGTGGCAATATGGCCCAGGAAGGAGGGAATAGTCCACAGGGCAGCAATATGGTGCAGCAAGGGGCAATGATCCTCCAGATGGTAAAATGTCACAGCAAGGACAAATAATACTGAGGGCAGTAAAATGACATGGCAAGTGTTAACAGTCCATACAGTGGTGATATGGCACAGCAAAGGGAGATAGGCCACAGGACAACAATATGGCAAAGCAAAAGGGAAAAATGATCCTCAGGTGAGATGAGATGGCACAGCAAAGGTTTATAATCCTCAGAGTGGCAATAAGTGCTTGGACCTTTCTGCTTGGACCTTCCTGTATTTCCCTATGTTGTGCCTAACTCTGAGAAGGTATGCTGACACCTTTAGAGTTCCCTTCACTGGAACTAAGGGGCCAAACCCAATCCCTAAAAAACAACCCCACACCATAATCCCCCCTCCACCAAATGATTTGGACCAGTGCACAAAGCAAGGTCCATAAAGACATGGATGAGTGAGCTTGGGTAGGAGGAATTTGACTGGTCACCTGACCTCAACCAAATAGAATACATTTGGGATGAAATAGAGTGGGGACTGCGAGCCAGGCCTTCTCATCCAACATCAGTGCCTGACCTCACATATACACTTCTGAGAGAATGGTCAAACAATCTCATAGACACACTCCTAAACCTTGTGGACAGCCTTCCCAGAAGAGTGGAAGCTGTTATAGCTGCAAAGGGTGGGCCAACTTAATATTGAACCCTACGGACTAAGACTGGAATGCCATTAAAGTTAATGTGCGTGTAAAGGCAGGCGTCACAATACTTTTGACAACAGAGTGTATCTATTGGAAATTATATTCTGAAAAAGAATAAATATAATTCTGAATTACTGAAAGTTTACTGAATATGAAATATAAGAATAAACCAACTTTATTAGATCAGTTACACTGCCTCATATAGATATTATATTTTCAGATTGAAGATACTATTATTCAGTTCTTTGTTCTGTAGTGTAAATCAGTGGCAGTTGATGTGTATAAAGCTCCGGTGATTGCTCTACTTCTAAACAGAGCTGCCGGTGACTGAGAGGATCTGCTGTGCGACATGAAATGTTCTCCGGTGTTCTGTGTCTGTTTCCTGCTGATACTCATCATTCCCATCACATCCTATGGAGAAGTAGTGACCCGGAGATCAGCATCTGCTTGTAGACTTAAGAGGACAAAGCCATTGTTTGAGTATGAATATTACCAGAAGGGAGATGTCATCATTGGAGGATTGATCTCTGCTCACTTGCGGAGCACATTCAATACAAACATTAAAGAAGCAAGAATTGGTTTGGATGGTTCTAAATGCTTTTCCTTTTGTGACACGTAAGTTTCTCTTTCTCATCTCACTCTCTCTGTATAACTCAACAAAGATAAATATAATGGTTTGTCTTCATTATCATTGTATTGTTTTATGAAAACTCACAATTGTATCTGCTGATATTTTATATATTGTCTCCTTATTAGAATACATCTATGTTTCTCCAATATACATTTAATACATGGGGCTTCCATAATATTGTGTCTTCTGGCCATGCTGGGATTTCTGATAAATAGCCATGTCATGTCCTCATAGACGGCTCCTGCAGATGGTTCCATCTCTGCCAGGTGGTTCCATCGCTGCAAGGTTGTCTCCGGTGGCTATCGGTGCGACTTTGGCATGCAGCATCCTTCATCTTTGGTGTATGGATCCCTTAGTCTGATTCCCACATTTCAATCTACCTGATACATTTCCATGTTCATTACTATGTTATATTTTTTTAACCATTTCTACTTTATAGATTGTCTATGCACCAAACCCTGAAGAGTGAGACTGAACTCATGAAACGTGTTGGGTTACCATAGATGCTATGACACACTTACTATGGACTATTTGATTACTGTATGTAACCATGTAATGGATTTGTACATTTTGGGCCAACTGTTTGGCATTACCACACTTTTTCCCAGTTCTATTGCTAGCATATACTCAATAAACCTGTACCATGTTTTTATTACTGGCGGTGTGGCGATTCATCTAAAGTCTAAATGGGCAAAACTCTGCATTTGTATGTACAATGGGGATGGAGGGATCTCACAGGGTACAACCAACCATATCTTGTTTTTTTCTCTGCCAGGAGAGAGGGAGGGAGGTGTGCTGACGTTCAATAGCTTGTGTGTATGATCTCCTACTATTCAGGGATGTTCACAATATAGGCTATTCACAGCATAGCAGTAAGTCAGCTTGGTGAAAACTATTTCTGAATAGCAATGACTCAGGTATGCAACACTGTACCCAAATTAATATTTTTATCATTTTTTGAGATATATAGGACTTTCTTTTGGTGGTACTTAATCACCACTGGGGTTTTTATTTTTTGCTATTAAAAAAATGCTGAAATTAATAAAAAAAACGTTTTAGTTTCTTAGTTATTTGTCACAAAATTTTGCAAATAAATAATCGTTCTTAATTAATGTAGGCCAAAATGTATTCTGCTACCTTTTTTTTACCTCATTCAGAAAATAACCCAGATCAGTGTATATTATTTAGTACTTGTGAAAGTTATAGAGTTTACAAACTATGTTATATACAGTATCTCACAAAAATGAGTACACCCCTCACATTTTTGTAAATATTTTATTATATTTTTTCATGTGACAACACTGAAGAAATGACACTTTGCTACAATGTAAAGTAGTAAGTGTACAGCTTGTATAACAGTGTAAATTTGCTGTCCCCTCAAAATAACTCAACACACCGCCATTAATGTCTAAACCGCTGGCAACAAAATTGAGTACACCCTTATTAGCAATTTTCTCTCCCCGATGTCATGTGACTCGTTAGTGTTACCAGGTCTCAGGTGTGAATGGGGAGCAGGTGTGTTAAATTTGGTGTTATCGCTCTCACTCTCTCATACTGGTCACTGGAAGTTCAACATGGAACCTCATGGCAAAGAACTCTCTAAGTATCTGAAAAAAAAGAAATGTTGCTCTACAAAAAGATGGACTAGACTATAAGAAGATTACCAAGACACTGAAACTGAGCTGCAGCATGGTGGCCAAGACCATACAGAGGTTTAAGAGGGCAGGTTCCACTCAGAACAGGCCTCGCCATGGTCGACCAACGAAGTTGAGTGCACATGCTCAGCGTCATATCCAGAGGTTGCCTTTGGGAAATAGACGTATGAGTGCTGCCAGCATTGCTGTGGGCTGTTGTCCCAGAAGAAAGCCTCTTCTGAAGATGATGCACAAGAAAGCCTGCAAACAGTTTGCTGAAGAAAAGCAGATTAAGGACATGGATTACTGGAACCATGTCCTGTGGTCTGATGATACCAAAATAAACTTATTCGGTTCAGATGATGTCAAGCGTGTGTGGCGGCAACCAGGTGAGGAGTACAAAGACAAGTTTGTCTTGTCTACAGTCAAGCATGGTGGCGGAGAAAGGCAGGGGATGGAGAGGGAGTGACCCAAGGTCCGGCCGGTGTGTTAATTGGGCAGACTAAAATTCTTAAAGAAGAAGGCTATCCTTATCATATGTGCTCGTTTTGGTTGGTCTATTGAATCACATCCTCATACATACTACTGGGAGAAATGTCCGTATTAGGTGTTCGTATGGATACTAAGTGGCTGGCTTGACGTTTGGAGAAAAGCTTATTCCTACATGCTGTTATTCCATTGTTTTCTGATAAGGAGGCTTGCTGGACACGTTGGTACGGTGTGAATGCTTTCATCTCTGTATACACAGCTGGTGTTGGGACCCTTTCTCACCTTCAGATCCTTCTATGGACTATATATATGAACTTTTTAGCGCTGCAATCCCACCTTTTGTATATTGTTTAAATTGTTGATCAAGCAACTTTTTGCTAGCTGCTGATCTCTGCTTTTAGCACGGATACTACGTTTTTGTATACTACATGGTGGTGGGAGTGTCATGGTCTGGGGCTGCATGAGGGCTGCTGGGGAGATACAGTTCATTGAGGGAACCATGAATGCCAACATGTAATGTGACATACTGAAGCAGAGCATGATCGTCTCCCTTCAGAGATTGGGCTGCATGGCAGTATTCCAACATGATAATGACCCCAAACACACCTCCAAGATGACCACTGACTTGTTAAAGAAGCTGAGGGTAAAGGTGATTGACTGGCCAAGCATGTCTCCAGACCTAAATCCTATTGAGCATCTGTGTGGCATCCTCAAACAGAAGGTGGAGGAGAGCAAGGTGCTAACATCCACCAGCTCTGTGATGTCATCAAGGAGGAGTGGAAGAGGACTCCAGTAGCAACCTGTGAAGCTCTGGTGAACTCCATGCCCAAGAGGGTTAAGGCAGTGCTGGAAAATAATGGTGGTCACACAAAATATTGACACTTTGAGCCCAATTTGGACATTTTCACTTAAGGGTGTACTCACGTTTGTTGCCAGCGGTTTAGACATTAAAGCGGAGTTCCACCCAGAAACATTTTTTTACATCATTCAAGTCCTTTGCCTATATAGAATTACCTTTGAAGTAATAAAAAATTATATTCACCCTAAATCGCTTGTTGCTAGGTGGTCCCTGTATTCTGCCCCTTTTAGGTCCTAGGCTCTTCTCCTCACTTCCTGCTTTGCCTGGCCTCCTGGGAGATGTAATTTATCATTTCCCAGGAGTCAGTGGGCTTCCCTGTACTATAAAATCTTGTTATTTCCAGACAGGAAATGACGCGATTTAAGGTGGACCGAGATCGAAGAGTGCATGATGGTTACCCACCATGCACTTCTTTCAGGAACAGATGCCAGGAGACTACGGATGGGTTTCAGATGCCCTCACCTAAAATGGAAAAGTCCAGCAGTGAGAGTAATGAAATTGTGAGTAATAAATACATGGAATTACTAGATGGTTTGAAAGTAAGGAAACAAAAGGCTGCATCTATTTAGTATTAAAAGAATGGATGCCAAAACAAAAAAAAAAAATTCTGGGTGGAACTCCGCTTTAATGGCTGTGTGTTGAGTAATTTTGAGGGGACAGCAAATGTACACTGTTATACAAGCTGTACACTCACTGCTTGA
Organism: Glandirana rugosa; assembly: GCA_018402905.1. Taxonomy (NCBI): domain Eukaryota; kingdom Metazoa; phylum Chordata; class Amphibia; order Anura; family Ranidae; genus Glandirana; species Glandirana rugosa. The sequence continues at coordinate 84,851 of BLSH010302505.1, read as the reverse complement.
CATTGTAGCAAAGTGTAATTTCTTCAGTGTTGTCCCATGAAAAAATATAGTAACATTAATGTCTTGTCTGTTGCCTACCTTGCAGCATGTGTCCATGTAGAGGCCGGGCCTCCCTCACCTGTGTGCTTTAGTAGCCCTCCTCGGCTGATCTCCACCCCAGGCCCTAATTAGGAACATTATGTAACACCTGGCAGTGCAAGTCTGCAATGCCGATCAATGTTGAGTGTGTTTGGCTTTGTATGTGGTTGTTCCTGTTGTATGTTCTGTGTCTATTTCCGGTTACTGATCTTTGGCTTGTTCTCTGTTTATCCCTGCCTGCCTGATACCCCGATCTTTGGCTTGTTCTCTGTTTATCCCTGCTTGATACCCCAATCTTTGTCTTGTTTCTCTGTTTATCCCCGCCTGCCTGATACCCCGATCTTCGTCTTGTTCTCTGTTTCTCCTCTCTGCTAGTGGCCCTGACCCTTTGCTAGGCTGCTGACTATCCTTTGCTGTTCCTGCGCAGCTGCTTCCTCTCTTTCACCTATAGCCAGTGGAGCGTGAGCTAGGGGACCCCAGGGGGCCCTGACCTGGATCCAAGGTCTTCTGAATACTTTGCAGTTTTTGCAATACATTTTTAGAAAATTAAAATGTATTTTTTTTTTTTTTTACAAAACATTGTCAATGAATAAAATGTTTCTAACACAGCATGAAATAACAAATTCCCCCACTGGTTGGGACTTTAACGGCAACAATCACTTCCACTCGTTTGATTAAAAGCTCATGTATCAAAAGATTAAAAAATAAAGAGCCTGCATCCTGGTATGGATGGGCTCAACAGTTAAAAACCACAAATGACATAACACTGAAGAACACAATTCATTGTCAATGACAGTAATAACAGTACACCCCAAAACTGACGAGAATAATATCCCCAAAACCCAACGTTTCAGGACACACGCCTTTCCTCAGGGGTTATAATGGTGGAGTATTGAATTTCAAGTAGCAAAAGTACTTCCGAGAAGAGAAAAATGTAATTTCAAAGAAAATTGTGTTCAGGTAAGAAGATGTTGTCACTGTCCCATAAGGTGGTGATACAGATAGCCGCCGATGGTGTCAGACCCTCTGCCCCAGGAGGCAAACCCCCCGGTACAGCTGGTGATGTTGCTGGGGAGTCTATTGGTTTTGGTATAGGGGTGATCCATGTCTGTTGTATCTCAAATGTGCCAAAGCCAGGAAGGGAAGGGGGGAGAGGGGGAGGGGCGCACACTAAGTGGTATGAACTGCTATAGCGCTTAAAGGGTTGTGTAATGTGTTGCACTCTAAGTGTGGTCTTCACAGGCTATTGGAAACTATCCGCCCATTGTGAGCACAGTGACGATCCTGGCCTGCCAGGTGCTTTACCGCTACCACCCGCCCGCCCCAGTGTGTAAGTAGCCTAAGACACAGGGTAAGTAAATATTCTCAGCTTTGCTTGAACCGACTTTATGTATATGTATACGTATTGTGAGAAGAAAAATCCTGGCAGCACACTCACCAATAAAAATCAGATTCTTTTATTGAAAACATAAGCAAAAATGGGGGATTCAAGTGGGGGGGGACAAGGTTGATGTGTTTCACACTTCCAAGAGTGCTTTGTTGCCCCCCCCCCCGCTTGTATCCCCCATTTTTGCTCATATTTTCAATAAAAGAATCTGTTTTTTAATCGGTGAGTGTGCTGCCATTTTGGATTTTTCTTCTCACAATACGTATACATATACATAAAGTCGGTTTAAGCAAAGCTGAGAATATTTACTTACCCTGTGTTTTAGGCTACTTATACTCTGAAGCGGGCGGTAGCGGTAAAGCACCTGGCAGGCCAGGATCGTCACTGTGCTCACAATGGGCAGATAGTTTCCAATAGCCACACTTAGAGTGCAACACATTACGCAACCCTTTAAGCGCTATAGCATTTCATACCACTTAGTGTGCCCCCCTCCCCCTCTCCCCCTTCCCTTCCTGACTTTGGCACATTTTAATCGGTGAGTGTGCTTTCATTCCGGATTTTTCTTCTCACAATCTTTCTGGCAATGACAGGGCGTGCGCCTCACCGCATTCGGCATTATACACATTTGGGAGCAGCTGAACCCATACACTCACCTGGAGCTGCAGTTTCTTATCCTTCTATATGTATACGTATGTACAGGCAACAGAAGATTCTGCACAACCAAGTCCTAGTTAATCACCCAGACTCAGGAGAGAATCCCCCTGATTTAAGCTAAAGACAGTTTAATACACAGATGCAGGATAACCAGAATACATGATGGAATACCAGTTCCCAGGGGGAAATTAGATCAGGGATATTCAAATGATAACACTCGAAGATATGTAATCCCACTCCAAAGGGAGGTCACAGGATGGCCCATAAACACTATATGCCCTGAACAGGGAGAAACGGGATTGTAGGGAGGTAAGACAAGTGCCCTGTGAGAAGGTTGACAACAAAGTCCAGAAGACAGGTCTGCTTAATCTTCACCAGCAAATGGAGCTCTTTAAGATTGTAGGAGGACTGTAAGGAGGATTGTAAGGAGTGTACTTTGGGTTTTAGATAGACTTGTGCACTGCTGAAAAATGTGTTCATTTTAGTTTTAGTTTCATTCATTTTTGTTTTTTTTGTTCGTTTTTCAGGTCATTCGTTATGACGTGATTCGTAAATTCCTAAATTCGAAAATTTTAAATAATAACTGACTAACTAATAATAACTAACTATTAAATTATAGGTATTGGAATTTCCTTTCAAATTTGGCTGTTAGTGAACATAAAGAATACGAATTTATCCAAAGTTATGAATCATTCGACATAACGAATGCTGCATCTAAACAAATGGAACGGAACAAATTAATAATAAATAAATAATAATGATAATAAAAAGGTTTTATTATTATTTTTGTTATTTATTTTTACTATTAATAATTTGTTATGTTCCATTTGTTTTTTAACTATGGCATTCGTTATTTCGGATAATTTGTAACGTTGGATAAATTTGTATTTGTTATGTTCACTAACAGTCAAATTTGAAAGGAAATTCCAATACCTATAATTTAATAATTAGTAATGGTTAAGTTATTATAGTTAGTTATTATTTCATATTTTAAAATTTTCGGGTTTTCCAATTTCCGAATTTTAGAGTTTACAAATATATGAATATACAACTATTCGAATGTATAATTATTCGACTATTCGAATTTACGAATATTCTGAAAAATTCGGTAAACAGATTTTTGTTGAGTTACTTCCGAATGAACAAACTTGTCAAAATTTGTTAAAAAATTAATTTGGAACAAAACAAATTGCACATGTCTAGTTTTAGCAAGGTGAGCAGCTCAAGCAAGATTAGGTATTCCTAAATATACTGTAAGGTATGGGTTTCTATGTACAGTGTCTTTGTAAAGCTCTTCAGTGTTCCCAGGGGAATGGTGTCTGTACACAGTGTCCAAGCAGGATTCTAAGGCAAGAGCTGAAACGAAGGACGACAGCCCGCTCACCAACTGAAGAGTCCAGAAGGAGCCTCCGGTACAGCGCTGCCGATGGGTCAGGTGATGCTGAGACGATGCCTCTCCAAACAGCAGACAGGGTTAGGCCCTCCGTAGCAGTCCCTTCATGGTAGGCCGCAGCCTCTCCCTTATTCAAACGAAGAGAAAGTGGAACAGCTCCAGGTGTAGAGACTCAAAAGTAATCACTGTTTAACGGTGCAGGTCTGAAGTCCGTCATCCAGATAAACGATCAAAGAACAAAGGTGACCGCACTTGTGTTGCAGTGAAAAAATGAATAGATGAATTTATTGTAAAATAACAAACATCCAATAGGCTGACAGTAGCATGGCCAAAACAGCAAGGTCAACGTGTTTCACAGGAACAAACCTGCTTAATCATAACCCATAAAATCATCTCATACTGGTGTAGGGAGAGGTTCCTGCTGCTGGTGTGAGCGGTGCATTTCTTGCACAAAAATAAAAAGTGCAACTACAATTTTCTTTTTTTAAAAAAAAAAAAAAAATAATAATAATTTATTATTCTTTTTTTTTTTAGTATTAATAAATAGTGCTACATAGTACATTTGTGTCCAGAATGAGGAGAGCGTCAAATAAAGGATGTGGTCGTCGTCGTGGTGCTGCTGGTGCTGCTGGTGTTGCTGAAGCTCCTGTTGCAAGGAGAGGATGTGGTCGGTCTGTGCCAGCTACACGCACAAGTTAAACACCTTCCTCGGGTAGCCGACAGAACCTTCAATGTTATATGTTAGGCCCGAATGGCGCTCAACGAATGGTGAGGCCACAAGTACAGGCGATAGTAGATTGGGTGGCTGACAATGCCTCCAGTTCCTTCATATTGTCTCCCACCCGGTCCCTGATGAAAGCTCAGAGTTGGCACCTGAACCCCATGGCCATCTGTCTTTCACCTCAGCCCCTTGTAAATCAGCCAAGCAGTCTGAGCCCCAAGTCATGCAGCAGTCTCTTATGCTTTTTGATGACTCTGCTGGTGTGCTTTCCGTGGGCCATCCACATAGCCCTGCCCCAGAAGTGGAAGACATTGAGTGCTCCGATGCCCAACCACTTCTGTTGCAGGATGAGGACATGGAAACACCAGTGCAGCACGTCTTAGATGATGACGAAACACAGGTGCCAACTGCTGCAGCTTTCCTCAGTGTGCAGACTGACAAGGAGGGCAGTGGTGAAGGGTGGGTGGAAGATGATAGGGAGGAGGATGATGAGGTCCTAGACCCCACATGGACTGAGGGTCATGCGAGTGACGTGTGCAGTTTGGGGGAAGAGGTGGTGGTCGCACAGAGGCACCAGCACAGCAAAAGAGGAAGCAGGTTGCAAAAGCGGAGCAAGTGTCCCCTAGACAGTGTGCCTGCTACTACCCACCGCACCCAGGGACCTAGCACACCAAAGGCAGCTCAAAGGAGTTCCCCCGCGTGGCAGTTCTTCAGACAATGTGCCGACAACAAGACACAAGTGGTTTGCAAGCTGTGCAATGATAGCCTGAGCCGGGGCATAAATGTTCTAAACCTGACCACAACCTGCATGATCAGGCATCTAAATTCAAGGCACAAGCTGCATTGGAATAATTACCTCAAAATCCAAGAAAGGTCTCGGCCTCCTCCTGCTTCCTCTTCTGCTGCTGCCTCGGCCTCTTCCTCCACCTCTACCGTGACAGTGTCACCTGCCACCCAGCAAACAGACGATATGACAGCAACGCCACCATGTCCGCCACCGTCCCCAAGCATTTCCACACCATGGTCCCATGGAAGCTTACAACTGTCCATCTCCCAAACACTGCAGAGAAAGAGGAAGTACCCACCCGCGATCCCTGGCCCTGAATGCCAGCATTTCAAAATTCCTGGCCTTTGAAATGCTGTTATTCCGTCTGGTGGACATGGACAGTTTCAAAAACCTGATGGCAGTGGCTGTCCCACAGTATGTGGTTCCCAGCCGCCACTACTTTTCCAAGCGAGCCATCCCTTCCCTGCACAAACAAGTCGGGGACGAGATCAAGTGTGCACTGCGCAACGCCATCTGTGGCAAAGTCCACATAACCACTGATACGTGGACCAGTAAAAATGGGCAGGGACGCTATATCTCGCTAACTGCACACTGGGCAAATCTAGTGGCGGGTGGGCCTGAGATTATGATTAGGCAGGTTTGTTCCTGTGAAACGCGTTAACCTTGCTGTTTTGGCCATGCTACTTTCAGAAGAAGAAGAATAGAGTGTTAATTCAGTCCTGGCTTTTATCTTCTCTCCCAGCTGCACTTGGGTGTGCTCAATGCCCTTTGGAAAATGTAGTTCTGAGATAGCACTGCAACTCATGGTTACCCGCTGAGCGAACAAATTGTCCCACAATCCTCTCTGGCCGGCGCAGGGATATGAAGTTATCTGCTTAGCACCCATGTTAGAAGAAGTTTGTGTTGAGGGCTCGTTTGCAGTTTGTTGTTGTTTCCTCGTGCTCCTGGAGGAGGCGGGGCCAGGCAGCTCTATTTAAACAGTGTTCTTCCTGTAACAAGTGCTGTCCATTCTACAGCGTTCCGGTGACCCCATGCCTTGCTCTGAGAGACTTTTCCTGTATCTGTGACCCCAGCTTTCTTTGGACCCTCCTGAATTCTGCCTGCCCTGACTCCCGGCCTGTCTACGACTATTCTCTTGCCTGATCCTCCTGTACCTCGCTGCCCGCACGTTGCTGACCCTGCCTGCACCTGACCACCCGCCTGTCTGCTCCTTTTGCACCTCCTAGCCTGCCAGTTGCTGACCCGGACCATACAACTACTCTTCTGCTCAGCACGAGCTCTAGTGGACCTTCATGCACCATCAAGTGATCCAGTCCAGCCCTCATGCCCCCCTGTGCTCCTGAACTCCCTGTCTACACTATTAGGGATTCTCGAACCAGGGCCGCAAGAGAGGTAACCCCTGCAGAAGTCAGACTCGTCCGCCAGGTACGTGACAGCAATGGACAGTCATGCCCGAGTCTGGGCAGGGGACCTCTCCAATGGACGAGCTGTGCGTGCACCTTGCTGGGCTCACCCGAGCCATCCAGACCCTTCAGGATGACTACATCTGTCTGGAAGAGAGAGTTCGGGGACTCGCTACCTCAGTACCCACCGGGTCGGGCTCTCTGGACACTCGCACCGTGGTCACATTGCCGAATGAACCCAAGGTGCCTATGCCTGAACATTTTTCTGGAGGCCGCGGATGGTTCCGGGCCATCCGCACCTCCTGTGACCTGTACTTTGCTCTCCAGCCCCGGACGTTCTCGTGGGAAGCCACTAAAGTGGGGTTTGTGGTCTCGCTCCTTTAGGAAGGTCCACAAGCCTGGGCTCACCGCCTCCTGGAGCAGAAAGCCCCAGAGTCTGCTAGTATGGACCGGTTCTTCCTGGCAATGGCCCAGCAGTATGGTACCCCCATCTGACTTCCACAGCGGAGGCAGCCCTCCATGCCCTGCAGCAGGGCTGTCGCCCTGCGGAGGAATATGTATCTGAGTTCCGGGGGTGGAGTGCGGACACTGCCTGGAACGATGCGGCCCTCAGTTATCAATTCCGGCTGGGTCTCTCGGAGTCGCTCAAGGATGAGCTGGCTCGCATCGGTGTCCCGCACACCCTCGATGCCCTGGTCAATCTGGCCATTCAGATTGATCGCCGTTTGCGGGAACGCGCGGCCGAGAAGTCCGCCGGACCAGGCCGCCGGACCAGGACACCATCCGGATTCCCCGGCTACCCGGCCCTAAGCCCCACTGACTCCTCAACGGAACCCATGCAAACCTGGCTTCCATACCCGCCTCGTACTCCTGACGAACGCAGTAGACGCATGTCCCTGAAATTGTGCCTCTATTGTGGGGGCTCCGGGCATCTGTTAGGGAACTGCCCCGTCAAGGCCGATGAAGGCACCACCAACTATGCAGAGGGTCTAATGTACTTGCCCAGTGACAAGGCCCACCTGGTGCTTCCAGTCTCCCTCCAGCTCCCCAGTGGTACCATCTCGATGCAGGCTATCCTTGATTCGGGTGCAAGTAGCTGCTTTGTGGATCTTGCCTTTGCAGCACATCACCAGATCCCACTCCGACCTAAGAAACACCCCATGGTCGTCCGACTAGCCGATGGGTCGAACATTAAGTCAGGCATGGTCACCCAGGAGACCACCCCTGTATACACCACTACCGGAGGGGGACATGCCGAGTTTCTGCTACTGGATGTCATTGCCTCTCCCTTGTACCCAATTATTTTGGGTCTCCCCTGGCTTCGGGCTCACAACCCCCAGATTGAATGGGCCACGAGCAAAGTAGCATTCTCCTCCTCCTATTGCTCCCAGCACTGCCTGCCTCAAGGGCCAGAGAACCCCTCAGCCTTGCTCAGCCTGGATCTAGACGGTGATCCAGAATCCCGTGCGGTAGTCCCCGCACTTTACCATGAATACCTGGATGTCTTCAGTAAGAAGGGGGCTGACGTCCTCCCGCCACATCGGTCCTACGACTGTCTGATCGACCTCCTACCAGGAACAGAGGTCTGTTTGGTTGGATCTTTCCCCTGCCCAAAGTGGAATTAGCCACCGTTAAAACTTATCTGGACGCAAATTTGAAGAAGGGCTTCATCCGGCCATCTACGTCACCAGCCGAAGCAGGAATCTTCTTCATGGAGAAGAAGGACCATTCCCTCCGGCCCTGTATTGATTATCGTGAGCTCAATCGGGTCACTATCAAAAACCGGTACCCGTTGCCCCTGGTCCCAGAGCTTTTCCAGAAGTTAGGTACTGCAACTGTCTTGAAGCTGGATTTACGCGGGGTTTACAACCTCATCTGCGAAGGGGATGAGTGGAAGACCGCCTTCCGGACGCGGTTCGGACACTACGAGTACCTGGTCATGCCCTTCGGGTTGTGTAACGCCCCAGCGACCTTCCAGCACCTAGTGAACAACATCTTCCGGGACTTTCTGGACCAGTTCCTAGTCCTTTACCTGGACGACATCCTAATCTTCTCTCCCTCTCGGAAGAACATCGAAGGCACGTCAAGAGTGTGCTTGCCCGTCTCCGGCTACATGGCCTTTATGCCAAGGCGGAAAAATGTGCCTTTGAATGTGCCAGTATCTCCTTCCTGGGGTTCCATCTTTCTACGGCAGGAATTACCATGGGCCCCCAAAAGGTCTCAGCCATCCTGGAGTGGCCTGTCCCAGTTGACAGGAAGGGAGTCCAGCGATTTGTGGGGTTTGCAAACTTTTATCGGAAATTCATAAAGGGGTTTTCTGCAGTCATCGCCCCAATAACCCAACTCACAAAGAAGGACTCACGGTTCCGCTGGACTCCTGAGGCCCAAGATGCCTTCTCCCAGCTCAAGAAGCTGTTTACATCTGCTCCCATCCTCAAACACCCAGATCCTGCTCTACCATATATCTTGGAGGTAGACGCCTCTGAAACAGCAGTGGGAGCCGTTCTCTCACAGAGACAGGGCCCCAAGGCCTTACTTCACCCCACTGCCTTCTTTTCCAGGAAGTTATCCGCTGGAAAGAAACTACGATGTCGGTGACAGGGAATTGCTGGCCATCAAGTGGGCTTTGGAGGAATGGCGGTACCTCCTGGAAGGAGCAGCTCACCCGGTGTTGGTTTTTACTGACCATAAAAACCTTGAATACCTGCGGACGGCTAACCCCGACAGGCAAGGTGGGCACTGTTCTTCAGTCGTTTTCAACTTCACATCACCTACAGGCCCGGGGCAAAGAATGTCAAGCCGTATGCTCTGTCAAGAATGTTCCATGTCCCAGAGGACATTTCCCCGCCAGATACCATCCTTCCTGCTCACAGTTTTCTGCTTACCCAGGAGGACCTTTTGACCCGAATCCGGAAATCCTGCACTAGCCCTAGCGAACCACCGGACCCATGATGTACACTAAGAGAGGGATTGTGGTGGTGGGAGAACAGGCTGTACTTCCCCCAGGAACTCCGCCCGGTAGCCCTCGGACTCTGCCGGGACACCAAGATGGCTGGGCACTTCGGTGGTCATAAGACAACAGAGTTACTCTCCCGGTCATTCTGGTGGCCTCGGCTGAAAGAGGATTGCCAGAGTTACGTGGCCACGTGTCCTGTTTGTAATAGGAATAAGATGGAGAAATCTAAGGCCTGGGGACTACTTAACCCGCTACCTATCCCGGAACGACCATGGTCCCAGATCGCTATGGATTTCATAGGGGAATTACCACTATCCTCAGGATGCAATACAATTATGGTGATTGTGGACCGGCTCACAAAAATGGCCCATTTTGTCCCAATGAAGGGCACCCCTTCATCTACAGAAACCGCAGAAGGGTTCATAAAGGAGGTAGTCCGCTTACATGGAATTCCGACCAACATCGTGTCGGATCGGGGAGTGCAGTTCACTTCCCACTTCTGGAGGTCTCTGTGCGCTACCTTGGGCATCGAGTTGGCCTTCTCTTCGGCCTACCACCCCCAGTCCAATGGGCCAATGAAGAGGACCAACCAGACCCTGTAACAATACTTGCGGTGCTACTCCTCCTATGCTCAGGATGACTGGGTCTTCCTCCTACCTGTAGCCGAGTTCGCCTACAATAACTCTGTCCATTCTGCTACCAAGCAGTCCCCTTTCTGGGCGAATCTCGGCTACCACCCTACCTTTCTGCCAGACTTGGCCTCAGAGAGCCCCGTACCTGCTGTGCAGGACATGACTCAGTTTCTGGAAAGGAACAGCAAGCTCCTGCAAGAGACCCTCGCCCAAACCCAGGCCACCAGTAAGAGTAACTTTGACAGGGGAGAAGGGGGGAACTGGAGTTGCAAGTTGGTCAATGGGGTCTAGCTATCCACCAAGAACCTGAGAGCTCCTGCCCCTCTAAAAAGCTGGGCCCCAGATATATATACATTTCCTATCAAAAGGAAGATCAACCGAGTAGCTCACAAGCTAAACCTCCCGGCATCTATGCATATTCACCCAGTCTTCCACGTGAATCTGGTGAAACCAACAGTTCCGGAAACCTTCCCAGGGCGTAGCACAGCGCCCCCAGAGCCGGTCATGGTGGATGGGGAGGAAGAATTTGAGGTGGAGACTATCCTCATTTGTAGGAAATGAGGAGGCAGCACAATTCCTGGTCAAATGGAAGGGCTACTGACCCGAAGAGAACTCTTGGGAGCCGGAGGAAAACCTTCATGCAAATGAACTGATCAGTGCTTTCTGGAGGAGACACCCGACTAGGAGAACCCGTTTGGGCATCCGGAGGCTGCCCCTTGGGGGGGGGCAATGTTAGAAGAAGTTTGTGTTGAGGACTTGATTGCAGTTTGTTGTTGTTTCCTCACGCTCCCGGAGGAGGCGAGGCCGGGCAGCTCTATTTAAACAGTGTGCTTCCTGTAACAAGTGCTGTCCGTTCTACAGCATTCTGATGACCCAGTGCCTTGCTCCCAGTCCCACTATAAGTCGCTGATCACCATCATTTCTAGTAAAAAAAACAAAGATTCCATAAATCCTTCCCATAGTTTTGTAGTCACTATAACGTTTGCGCAAACCAATTAATTTAAGCTTATTGGGATTTTTTTCTTTACCAAAAACAAGGAGCAGAATACATATTGGCCTAAATTGATGAATAAATTAGATTTTTAAGTTTTTTTATTGGATATATTTTATAGCAGACATTTTAAAAAATAGTTTTTTTTTCAAAATTGGTTCGCTCTTTTTTTGTTTATATCTCAAAAATTTAAAAAACACAGAAGTGATCGAATACCACCAAAAGAAAGCTATATTTGTGGAAAATAAAGGACATACATTTTATTTGGGTACAGTTTTCGCTCAACCGCACAATTGTCAGTTAAATTAATGCAGTGCTGTATTGCAAAAAATGGCCTGGTCATAAAGGGGGGGTAAATATTACAGAGTTGAAGTGGTTAAATCCACTCCCCTATAAGCTAGTTGTAATGGTGTAAGTACTGGGGTTTTTGGATGGGACTGTGTCTCCCTTGAATTTCCAATAAGCTGTTGTTGGGATAGAGGAAAGGACATACACACCTCAATTGTCACCCCACTTAAGGGCCATAATCTCTTCATTCCTCAGACTGGCTGACTCCCCCATGTTCAGCCTGGTGGCAACCAGTGGTTGTGGGAAGGCCTTCTGACTGGGTCCAACTATACTGTAGGGAACAGTTTTGTGGAGATAAAGGTGGCAAAAAGGGGTCAGGCTTGTATAAAGTATAAATACAAATGTGATATGCTATCAAGAAAAAGTGCTAGTGCATCAATACTTCAATCAAATGATAAAGCAAATAAAGTGTTTAAACAAACATGATTACATGCAAATAAACTGATTGTTATAGGAAAAGAGCACAGAGCATAAAGCATAAATGAATGTATGTGACGCCCAAATCCAATGATCCTGTGTGTGTATACACCCCTTCACACCCGAGTGCACAGTCCATTTACAAGTCACAAAGATAGAATATTGTTTTCTTATTGAATGCTGGTATTTTATACTACTAGACTATGAGTCCCTCCTTTGCATTTATCCCTTCCTGAGCTCCATCTGTGGACTGCCTTGGTTATTTTGGAAATCCCCGTTCCTGAAACCTGGAATGCGGCATCCATCCATCCCAGCCAGACCTCCACCTTTGAGGTCTTACCTGTCGGTAAGCGGCTTGTGAGTGCAGTGCGCACTCGGGTGTGAGGGGGTGCATACACTGTGGGGGGTTAGCTCAATGTGGATCACCTTCCCTAGGAAAAGGGTAGTCCAAACGGCAGTTTTTTTCTTAAAAGCTGACTTGTAGCCAGTTTTATTAAAAAGGTGGCATGAAAAATCAAACAAACTAAACAGAAAATAAATCCTTGCCATCCAGGCTCTTACTAAATATTTCCAGGTTTCCTAACTCAGAGGTGAAGGGCTTCTCCTAGTCACCTACAAAACAAAGATAATGCAAACCTTTTGTTTCAGTCACAAAGCAAATCTCCAGTTCAGCAGCTCTCTCAGGGTTTTGGCTTCCTGGGTCCCAGGCAAGAGCAAAGATTTGCTCTAGTCCTGCTTATTTATACCACCTGTTGGTGGACAGAAGTGGACCACAATATCTGGTCCAGAACCAACCCTGCTAAGGTGACTGGTAACACCTGGACCAGATTTTCCCTTAGTTCACTGCAAATGAACGCATGCGAGGCGACACATATCGTCAATCGATCACCTCGCCTTTCATACTGTCACATATCTGCCCCTCTGCTCAATCCCCTGCGGCTGAGCAACTGCCTCAACCAGACAATGGACATGGGAAAGGGCATCTGCATTATTCTGGAGTTTCCCAGCTCTGTGTTCCACTGTGAACTTGAGTGCTTGCAGAGCAAGGAACCACCTTGTCACACAACTGTTTTTCTCCTTGTTATCACACATCCATTTAAGAGGGGCATGATCAGTGACTAGTTTGAATGGTCTCCCTAACAGGTAATATTTCAGGGCCTCTAAGGCCCATTTGATAGCTGAACATTCCTTCTCAACAATGGCATAGTTTTTCTCATGTCTGTTAAGCTTTCTGCTCAGGTAGAGGACTGGGTGCTCCTCACCGTCTCTGATTTGGGACAGTACCGCACCCAGTCCCACATCAGGGACGTCTGTCTGTACAACAAACTCCTTTGTGAAATCTGGGGTCACAAGTACCAGTTGCACACAAAGAGCTTGCTTCAACATTGGAAATGCCTTCTCTTCCTCAGGATTCCACTTAATAATGACCGACCCTCTACCCTTCGTCAAATTTGTCAGTGGGGCTGCAATGGTATCAAAATTGGGTATAAAAACGTCCATAGTACACTGTGATCCCCAGAAATGCATGAACTTGCTTTCTATTTATAGGTTGGGGCCACTTTTGAACCGCCTCAATCTTATTGATCTAAGGCTTAATCAGCCCTCGGCCAATAATGTAGTCAAGGTATTTGGCCTCCTCCAAGTCTATGGAAAACTTTTTTGGGTTGGCAGTGAGTCCTGCTTTCCTAAGGGAATCTACTACTGCTTGCACCTGGGGCAAATGAGATTCCCAATCTGGGCTGTGGATGACAACTTTGTCCAAATAGGCGGCTGCGTATTGGCAATGTGATCTCAATGTCTTGTCTATCATTCTCTGGAATGAGGCAGGAGCAACAGCTCCAGGATGGATACCACTGTGACAGATGTGAGCATGTTGTCGTTCTGGAAGCTCACATTAGAGATCTGGAGGAGCAAATTGCAGTTGGCCAGAACTGACAACCTTGGAAGGGGGCCTCTTCTCACTGAGCAGGTGGCTAGTAGAGTTAACGGTGGAGGGTGGATGGGTGAGTCAGGATTTTAAGGTAGGCAGATGGGTTAATACAGTTAGAGGGAGTAGTAGGGGCTCACAGAAAAGGAAGGCCAGCCCTGGGTTTGAGCACCCTAACAGATATGCCACGTTGAGTGAAGATGTGGGGGTGTGAAACTCAAAGGTGACAGCCCTAGATGTCACTGCTGCCCCTAACAGCTGGGAGAGCAGCCTATCTAGTAGGGGTGGTAAGGGTAGTGCAGGTAGGCCTAGACAGATGGTGGTGATTGGGGATTCTATAATCAGAAGGACTGATAGAATAATTTTTTGCCAGGATCGCCTCAACCGAATGTTTTGCTGTCTCCCTGGTGCCAGGGTTCGACATGTGGTGGACCGGGTTGATAAATTACTGGCAGGGGCTGGACATGACTCGTTGCCACGTTGGAACCAATGACAGAATATATGGAAGGTGGAGGCTCCTTAAGAATCAATTTAAAGAATTAGGTTGCAAGTTGAAGGGAAGGAACTCCGAGGCAATATTCTCTGAAATATTGCCTGTGCCATGCAAAACACAGGAACGACAGGGGGAGATTAGAGCCCTAAATGTATGGCTAAAGACCTGGTATAAGGAGGAAAGATTTAGGTTTTTAGAGCACTGGGCAGACTTTTCATTGGGGTGCAACCTTTATGCCAAAGATGAACGGTAAGATATCAGGGTGGATCTGGGAGCTGGAAAAAATGTGTATGTGCAAAATATAAAGTGCTAGTGCAATCGAATGTGGAAGATCAATGCTATTTCAGTGATGTGTAAATCAAGTATGTGTGTGAAAACAATATATATAAATATATATATATATATATATATATATATATATATATAGCTACAGTTATTTAAAGTGCAGTGTACCACAAATTACAGTCCCATGAATGGGTAAAATCAAATAGATAAAAATGATTTAAGGGGTAAATAAAAGCCTGTTTTATGTGACCATAAAAAACAACAATATTATTATCTCATATCAAAAAAATGTACCAGAAAGTGAACAAAGTGCTTGTGCCAAAACCAAATATATATTGTTTTCACACACATACTTGATTTGCACATCACTGAAATAGCATTGATCTTCCACATTTGATTGCACTAGCACTTTATATTTTGTACATACACATTTTTTCCAGCAGCGCCCAGATCCACACTGATATCTTACCTTTCATCCCAGCAGCTGCTTGACAGTTGTAGGTGGAGGCAGCAGCTACATCAAACGCACATTTCCATAGCACAGCAAGACCCCAACTATTCTATTGTCCTTTATGCCAAAGATGGTTTGCACCTAAATGGAAGGGGGTCTGTTGTGCTGGGGGGGAGGTTTATGGGAAGGCTGGAGGAGTATTTAAACTAGGATTGAGGGGGGAGGTGAATTAGATTATAATGGGTCAGACAGGTCAGTCAGGGGTCAGCCCCTATTGGTGGGTGGAATGGGGAAAGATGGGGGGAGGGCTATGGAAGATGATATGAAGGTTCCCATGTTACAAACAACCATTGGAAATGGTACGGTTTGCACTAAAATAAACAACATTCACGTGCAAAATGTGACAGTGAATTAAAGTGTTTGTTCACCACTGCCAGAAGTCTGCCAAGCAAAATAGCTGAGTTGGAAGCTCTGGTGCACGAGGAGAACTATGATTTGATTGGTATTGCTGAATCTTGGCTTCATTCTTCACATGACTGGGCTATTAATATTCCTGGCTATGCTCTCTTCCGGAAAGACAAGGTAAAATGGAGGGGTGGTGGTGTCTGTCTCTATGTGAGAAGTGATCTCAAAGCGAGTGTGAATGAGGACCTAGTTGATGGAGAGTGTGATGAATCTGAAGCATTAGATCTGCATATGGGTGTGCGCACTACAAAGGTTATCATTGGAGTTTGTTATAGACCTCCCAGTGTTAAAGAGGAGGTGGGGACACAGCTCCTTGCACAGATGGAAAGAGCTGCAAGGGCTGGGACAGTGATAATAATGGGGGATTTTAACTACACGGAAATTAATTGGAGTAATGGCACTGCTGGGAAAGTTAAAGGGCAAAAATGTATAAACCTATTACAGGACAATTTATGGTCCAATTTTTTGAGGCCCCAACTAGGAATGACACTTTGCTGGACCTGGTAATCTCAACCCATGCAGAGCTTAATACCAATATTCATATAAAAAAACATCTGGGTAACAGTGACCATAACCTGCTCTCCAGGACTTAGACTGGGAGGGAATATTGGCATCGATGAACACAGAACAGAAATGGGAATTTTTCAATAAGACTGTGTGCAAATTCACTGCAAAGTATATTCCCATGGGCAATACATTTAAAAGGCTAAAAATAAAACCTATGTGGCTCACGGTCAAAGTTAAAAAAGTTATAAAGGATAAAAAAAGAGCTTTTAAAAAATATAAAAATGAGGGAACACTATCATCTTTTGAATGTTACAAAGAATATAACAGAATATATTAAAAGGAAATCAAGGATGCAAAAATTCAAAACGAACAACAGATTGCAAAAGATAGTAAGAAAAACCTCCCAAAATTCTTCAGATATATTAATAGTAAAAAGGTCAAATCTGAGCATGTAGGCCCTTTACAAAATAATTTACAGTGGGTGACTGGGGACAAAGAGAAGGCAAATGTATTAAATACATTCTTCAGCTCTGTGTATCCAAGGAAGCATGGGGGAGCTCATGTCCATAATGGGGGTGATAGCGACACAACCCCAAATGATCCACAATGGCTCAAAAGTCACCCCATCTGCCCCCATAAAGTGCACTTGTCATCATAAAGTGTACCTGTCATCAGGCTGCCATCATAAAGTGCACCTGTCACCCGTCACCCATCAGTGACTGTGGCATGTCACCCGTCACCCATCAGTGACCGTGGCATGTCACTCATCACCCATCAGTGACCGTGGCCTGTCCCCCTTACCCATCAGTGACCGTGGTCTGTCACCCGTCACCCATCAGTGACCGTGGCATGTCACCCATCAGTGACCACCGCCAGTCACTCGTCACCCATAAGTGACCACCACCTGTCACCCATCAGTGACCACCACCAGTCACCCGTCACCCATCAGTGACCACCGCCAGTCACCTATCACCCATCACGCATCTGTGACCACTGCCAATCACCCTTCACGCATTAGTGATCACCGCCAGACACCGGTCACCCATCAGTGACCACCGGCAGACACGTGGCACCCATCAGTGACCACCGCCAGTCACCCATCAGTGACCACCACCAGTCACCCATCAGTGACCACCACCAGACAAACCATCACCCATCAGTGACCACCACCAGACACCCGGCACCCATCAGTGACCACCGCCAGTCACCCATCACCTATCAGTGACCACCGCCAGTCACCCTTCACCCATCAGTGACCTCCACCAGTCACCCCTCACCCATCAGTGACCACCACCAGACACCCATCAGTGACCACCACCAGACACCCGACACCCATCAGTGACAACCGCCAGTCACCCATCAGTGACCTCCACCAGTCACCCGTCACTCATCAGTGACCACCACCAGTCACCCATCAATGACCACCACCAGTCACCCATCAATGACCACCACCAGTCACCCGTCACCCATCAGTGACCACCACCAGTCACCCATCAGTGACCACCACCAGACACCCGTCACCCATCAATGACCACCACCAGAGACCCATCACCCATCAGTGACCACCGCCAGTCACCCATCACCTATCAGTGACCACCGCCAGTCACACATCAGTGACCACTGCCAGTCACCCATCACCCATCAGTGACCACCGCCAGCCACCCATCACCCATCAGTGACCACCGCCAGACACCCGTCACCCATCAGTGACCACTGCCAGTCACCCATCAGTGACCATCGCCAACCACTTGTCAGAGACTGTCATTATCTATCAGTAAACATCACCTGTAAAAGTCTCACACATTTGGTATCGCCATACTCAGGAGGAAAAAAGCATTTTATTTTTTTCCCCACATTTTCCAAAAACTACTGGAAAAAAATAACATGTTCAAAAGACTCATTATGCCTCATAGATTATACGTTGGGGTATTTGCTTTCCAAAATGGGGTCATTTTGTGGGCAATTCCATTGTCCTGGTGCTCCAGGACCTTCAAAAGTGTAATGGGGGTTGAGAAATGAGATGTGTAATTTATGCTTGTAGAACATATAAGTACGGTAGTCCCCGCGCAAGAACTATGGGTGGGAAATAGACTGCAGCCCCCCGGATACTTCCTAGAGAAGGAAGCGAAATGATCAAAAAGCAAATAGACGGGTGTGGCGCTGTCTGTGAATATATAAAACAATAAAAAATATTTTATGTGATTAGTGGTTTTAGTGAGCTTGTTTTTAAAGTTGTGTGAATGAGTCTCAAAATAAAATCAAAGTGGTCCAAAAGTATTATCAAGTGGATAACAAGTTCAAAGTGGGTAGTGAAAGTGAAATCAGCAATAATTAACCATAAAAACGTTATTTGGTAAACAGTGAATAAAGATAAAAAATATGTAAAGTGGATATACAGTCACATAAAATCGTTCAGAGATGTCACATATGGTATATAAAAAATAGTCAAAAAGTATCAAATATTAACAAGCGGGTGCTGTGGATTCAAAGTCCATAAAAAATCATTCAAAATCCCCCAGATGGTAAACCAAGTGGATATACAGCCGTCTATATACAGTATAGAAC
This sequence comes from Glandirana rugosa, assembly GCA_018402905.1. Lineage (NCBI taxonomy): Eukaryota > Metazoa > Chordata > Amphibia > Anura > Ranidae > Glandirana > Glandirana rugosa. Next base: position 66,391 of record BLSH010302505.1, on the reverse strand, counting down.
CATACATGCAATCATATCTATATGATTCCAAAGTAGGAACAAGACTTTATACTGATATCGTTAATCCTTAAGTTGGTTTAAAAGATAAACGAAAAGTGGATATACAGTCCCAATGTGCATGAGGCAAATATTTTCCAATGTAACTTTACGTAGTGCCGTGTTGCTATGTGATCTTCCAGAATTCAATGTGGCTATTATAATACACTCGTGCTCGCCCCCGATGTGCCCTCACTTACCAAATACTTCACACCCCTCCGGGGTCACTCGCTAGGTGAACC
>BLSH010302505.1:0-15096 GCA_018402905.1 Glandirana rugosa | reverse complement strand
CTTAACATCACCCCCCACAGCGGTGTCCTCTGCCTCTTCACATCACCCCCCCACAGTAGTATCCTCTGACCCTTCACATCAACCCCGGCAATAGTGTCCTCTGCCTCCTTCAAATCGCCCCCCCACAGCAGTGTCCTCTGCTTCCTTCACATCACCCCCCACAGCAGTGTCATCTGCCTCCTTCACATCACCCCCCACAGTAGTGTCCTCTGCCTTCCTTTACATCACCCCCACAGCGGTGTCCTCTTCCCCCCTTCACATCACCCCCCCACAGTAGTTTCCTCTGCCCCTTCACATGACCCCCCACAGTAGTGTCCTCTGCCCCTTTACATCACCCCGACAATAGTGTCCTCTGGCTCCTTCACATCGTCCCCCCCCCCACAGCATTGTCCTCTGCCCACTTCACATCATCCCCCACAGTAGTGTCCTCTGCCCCCCTCCACATCACCCCCCACAATAGTGTCCTCTGTCCTTTCACATCACCCCACCACAGCTGTGCCCTCTGTCCCCATTCACAGCTCTGCCTCCCACAGTGGTGTCCCCTACTCTTCACATCACCCTGCCATAGCTGTGTTTTCTGACCCCTTTCACAATTCTGTCCCCCCGACACAAATTTTCTGCTGCTGTTATCTCATATGTCGGAGAACTTGTCAGAAGCGACTCTGCTGATAACCAAGGAACGGAGCAGCAGAAAGACAAGGCACTTAGCGCTTCAGAGAGAAATAAGTAAACACTAAAGATTAATGTGCTTAGGTCAAATTTAATGAATGGGGTTTACAACCACTTTAAGGGCTGGGTGTGAGGCTGGAGGAGGTAAGTAGGCATTGTGCACTGTCATATACTTAGATCTCTATTATACAAATTCTAATAAGCACTTCTTGTACTATGACAAGAAATTTGAATGTGCCATTTATATATTACATGTCTCATATTTCTGTTGTTAGAATAGTATCATCCCATTAAAATATTTACCAACATCTTATCCAGATCACTTATCGAGTCATTGACACTCCCCTGAGTGATGGAAAAATGTATTCAACTTTATTCCGTATGACACCAGACGACCGGGCGCGGTATGCAGCTATTTTTAAGTTGTTGCAGCATTTTGGGTGGAATTGGGTTGGAATATTCTCATCAGAGGATGGCAGCGGTGATAAGGAGTCCCAAGAACTGAGTAAGTTGATGAGCCAACATGGGATCTGCACAGATTATATCATTCCACTCATTGGGAATATTGGAAATGATATTCAGAAAATAAGGATTATTAGTAAATCAACAGCGAAAGTTGTCATAGTGTGTGGGCCTTACACAGACCAATTACATTGGCTTGCTTCTCGTATACCACCCTCTGTTATAGGAAATATCACATTAATTTTTCCACCATCATGGAGTAAAATAAGTAATCAGTATCAAGGTGACAAATCACTAATCAACTGCAGCTTCATATTTTTATGGCCACCAAAATTCAAACTAGACAACAATATTTATAATCATAGCATGTTTCCTAAACGTTTACATGACCCAATACTGGAAGACGTTTGGCTTTTCTTTTTTGGGTGCCTTTCATCAAATCTATGCAAAAATGACGTTTTTAAAAAATACTTTAAGAATCCTTTAAAATATTGTTCTAATTTAACAGATTGGTTATACATATTAACTAGTTATTCACCTATACCATCCTATGCATACACGGCTGTACAATTTCTGGCCAGAGCTCTAAATGACATGATGAACAATAAATCTAAACAACATGGATTCCAGCACAAAGTAAGTTAAGTAAGAAGTGTTTATATTACTATGATCTCATCCTATATTATATAAAAATAATGTGAATGTATTGAGATCCAATCATGTGATTTCCATTGTGACTTTACAGTGCGACTTGATGTGACTTTAATACAATTTAGATGAGACTTTGGAGTGCAGCTTAGGCTTTGACCATTTTTTGTGATTTTTTTGTGCTCTACAAAGTCACATACAAGTTGCATGTACTGTTTAACATGCAGGCGCGACTTTAATGTGACCTTTGAGGGCTTACATTGAAGTCTATGACACTCAAGTCACATGGAAGTTTGACCAAAGCAGTGCAGGAACTACTTTGAGGTCCTTGTGACATTAAGTCACACATATATGAATGGTACTCATTGGGGTGTGACTTGTCATGCAACTTTGCAGTCCAAAGTCACACGACAAGACACACAAGTGTGAATGTGGCTTTACTGTGTAGGTGATCGAGTAAACTGCAATCATTTTTTTTTTTTTTGTATTTTATTGATTTTTTTTTACTAATTACTTTGTATATACCATGTTAGGAGACACATATACATAGTCCAGATGTATATTTATACGCATTTCTATTATATATATTTATAATATATATTTGTATATGCTTATGTTCATATACATTTCTGGTTAAGTCTTTTTTGCTTGTAAACTGTAGAACAAAGTGCAAAAGACCTAAGTGTTTCTAGAATATGACTCTTTAAAGATTTTGTGCATCTTGATTATGAGCCCCTGTCTCTAGGACTAAGTCCATGAGGTTGAAACGTCAGAGTAGGGTGGTTTTCAGGTGAGCATAGCAGTGTGCCTTTGGATGGCTCAATAAAGTTTTAACGCGAAATTGATGTCACCATTGTTCAGTCATATGTGTTCTTTGAACCGGTACAATCTGGTATTTGGGAACACAGCAGCCATTGCTACATAAATCCAGAAATGTGTGACACCATGACAACTCCACCCATCACCCTGTGCTTTACACTGAAAACATACAGTATCTCACAAAAGTGTGTACACCCCTCACATGTTTGTAAATATTTTATTCTATCTTTTCATGTGACAACACTGAAGAAATGACACTTTGCTACAATGTAAAGTAGTGAGTGTACAGCTTGTATAACACTGTAAATTTGCTGTCCCCTCAAAATAACTCAACACACAGCCATTAATGTCTAAACCGCTGGCAACAAAAGTGAGTCCACCCCTAAGTGAAAATGGTCAAATTGACCTCAAAGTGTCAATATTTTGTGTGGCCACCATTATTTTCCAGCACTGCCTTAACTCTCTTGGGCATGGAGTTCACCAGAGCTTCACAGGTTGCCATTGGAGTCCTCTTCCCCTCCTCCATGATGCAATCACAGAGCTGGTGGATGTTAGAGACCTTGTGCTCCTCCACCTTCCATTTGAGGATGCCCCACAGATGCCCAATAGGATTTAGGTCTGGAGACATGCTTGGCCAGTTCATCACCTTTACCCTCAGCTTCTTTAGCAAGTTGTCACCTTGGAGGTGTGTTTGGGGTCGTTATCATGTTGGAATACTGCCCTGCCGCCCAGTCTCCGAAGGGAGGGGATCATGCTATGCTTCAGTATGTCACAGTACATGTTGGCATTCATGGTTCCCTCAATGAACTGTAGATTCACAGTGCTGGTACCATTCATGCAGCCCCACACCATGACATTCCCACCACCATGCTTGACTGTAGGCAAGACACATTTGTCTTTCTAACCCTCACCTTGTTGCCACGCTTGACACCATCTGAACCAAATACATTTATCTTGGTCTCATCAGACCACAGGACATGGTTCCAGTAATCCATGTCCTTAGTCTGCTTGTCTTCAGCAAACTGTTAGCGGGCTTTCTTGTGCATCATCTTTAAAGGAGGCTTCCTTCTGGGACAGAGGTCATGCAGATCAATTTAATGCAGTGTGCGGCGTATGGTCTGAACACTGACAGGCTGACCCCCCACCCCTTCAACCACAGCAGCAATGCTGGCAGCTCTCATACATCTATTTCCCAAATATATTTCCTAAAGATAACCTCTGGATATGATGCTGAGCTGTGCACTCAACTTCTTTGGTTGACCATGGCGAGGCGCTGTTCTGAGTGGAACCTGTACTGTTAAACCGCTGTATGGTCTTGGCCACTGTGCTGCAGCTCAGTTTCAGGGTCTTGGCAATCTTCTTATAGCCTAGGCCATCTTTATGTAAATTAACAATTCTTTTTTTCAGATCCTCAGAGTTCCTTGCCATGAAGTGCCACGTTGAACTTCCAGTGACCCGTATGAGAGAGTGAGAGCGATAACACCAAATTTAACACCCCTGCTCCCCATTCACACCTGAGACCTTGTAACACTAATGAGTCACATGACACCGGGGAAGGAAAATTGCTAAATGGGCCCAATTTGGACATTTTCACTTAGGGGTGTACGCACTTTTGTTGCCAGCGGTTTAGACATTAATGGCTGTGAGTTAAGTTATTTTGAGGGGACAGCAAATTTACACTGTTATTCAAGCTGTACACTCACTACTTTACATTGTAGAAAAGTGTAATTTCTTCAGTGTTGTCACATGAAAAAATATAATAAAATATTTACAAAAATGTGTGGGGTGTACTCACTTTTGTGAGATACTGTACCTGTGGTTGTCAACAAAATGGTGTCCACAGGTGCCATTTTGTGTAAGACCACATCAGTGCTTTCACTACAGGGCAGCACCTCACCTCCCTTCCTGGCATCTCACCTGCACTCTGGGCACTTCATCTTCCTATAGGCAGTTAAACCCTCTCCAAGTACCCTTCTCCTTCCTCGGTAGAGACTGGCCAAACACCCCCGGGTTCAGCTCACACCAGAACTCTCAAACATTGCAAAATTTTTTTGCCTGAGCAGTGGACCTTATTAAAGTCTATGGGACCTGGGCTTGAAAAATCAAAAGTCCCCATTTTGAAGGCTTATATGCAAGTTATTGGCTATAAAAAGGGTATGGGGGCCTGGGTACTGCCCTGAGGGACATGTATCAATGCAAAATGTTTTTTTAAAAAGATTATTTTGTTTAATGTTTCTTAAAGTGAAACAATAAAAATAAAAAAATACTTTAAATAAAGTGCCTGGGGGTTCCCCTTAGTCTGTCTGTAAAGTGGTGTGTCTGTAGTGTATAGAACCTGCTGCAGCAAAACTGATATTTATAAAGAGAAAAAATTAGATTTAAAATTAAAGCTTACTTTATTTTGTAAACAGCGGCTTGGGGAGCCAGTCATATGATGAGGACACATTTTAGTGCGCTCGAAAAAAGATTAGAGATTTTTTGAATAAATTCTGGTGTTTATTTGGCAGACTTTGGATGGAAATGACAACGTTTTGCACCACAGTGAGCAAGCCTTATGTAAAGAAGCCAAATCATAGTACACCCAGGCCAAAATGAACAATTTTTTCAGATAAAATCTGGTGTCTCTTTTGCAGATTTTGGATAGAAGTAACAAGTGCGGAAAAATTGGTCTTTGGGTGTTAATTGTGCCCTTGAAATCTTTACCAAAAAATGTTGGTGGTGCCTCCACACTGCAACCCTATAGAGGTACTCTTGAAAGCAAGAATTGGCCTTGCTGTAAAAAATTTAAATTATATGCTCCGGTCAAACAGGTGTGTAAAACTTGGTGCTTGCTAATTGTGCCCATGAAATCTGTGCCAAAAAATTCCTTCAAGATAAAATCAACACTAGGGAGCACCCCCCAGTTCGGTTTGTGCCAGAATATCTCGAACAGGCAAAATGTTCTTGCAAACATGCAAACCAAATTAAAGTCTATGGGACACGAACATGAAAAATCCTCATTTTAAAGGCTTACATGCAAGTTATTGTCATAAAAAGTGTATAGGGACATGAGTACTGCCCTAGGGGACTTGTATCAATGCAAAAAAAAAGTTTTTAAAAGGATCGTTTTTAACCCCTTCCTTACTGGGCACTTAAACCCCCCTCCTGCCCAGACCAATTTTTGGCTTTCAGCGCTGTCGCATTTTGAATGACAATTGCGCGGTCGTGCAACGTTGTACCCAAATAAAATTTGCGTCCTTTTTTTCCCACAAATAGAGCTTTCTTTTGGTGGTATTTGATCACCTCTGCGTCATTTCTGATCGCCACTATAAACAAAAAATGAGCGACAATTTTGCAAAAAAAAACAATATTTTTTACTTTTTGCTAAAATACAAATCCATTAAAAAAAATTATTCATCAGTTTTGGCCGATATATATTCTTCTTCTACATATTTTTGGTAAAAAAAAAAAAAAAATCGCAATCGGCGTATATTGATTGGTTTGCGCAAAAGTTATCGCGTCTACAAACTGGGAATTGATTTATGGCGTTTTTATTATTTTTTTTTCTTTACTAGTAATGGCGGCGATCTGCAATTTTTATCGGGACTGCGATATTGCAGCAGACATGTCGGACATTTTTTACACATTTTTGGGACCAATGACATTTATACAGCGATCAGAAATTTAAATATCCACTGATTACTGTGTAAATGTCATTGTCATTGAAGGGGTTAACCAGCAGGGGGCAGTGAAGGGGTTAAATATGTTCCCTGGGTGTGTTCTAACTGTGGTGGGGCGGGGCTGGCCGGGACATAACAGATCTAACTGATCCCAGTGACAGGGATCAGTAGATCTGTCATGTCCCCTGTCACAGAACGGGGAACCGCCGTGTTTACATCGGCGGTTCCCCGTTCTGAGGCTCCTAAAAGAGATCGGCGGGTCCGGGCGGACATCGAGTCCGCCCGAGCCACGGGCACGCTCGCGCAGCATGCGGCGCGTGCGCCGCTGCTGCCGCCAGGGGGCACGCGAGGAGCGTGCACAGGGGACGACGTCCATGGACGTCGTCCCGGCATTTCAGATCCGCGCTGGAGCCGTACTTCGGCAATAGCGCGGATCTGAAGTGGTTAAAGGAGCAGTGATTTTAATGATGCTTAAAGTGAAACAATAAAAATTAAATATTCCTTTAAATATCGTGCATGGGTGTCCCCTTAGTCTGCCTGTAAAGTGGCGCATCTGTGCGATGAACAGAGCATGCAGCAGCAAAATATGTCTCTACAATCCAGCCGATCCCTCAACATGTAAGGGGTTAATTCACCTTAGTAGCCTTCTGGCACTGGTGAGGCTGCATTGATGGGCACTGGTGAGGCTGCATTTATGGGCATTGATCAGGCTTCATTTATGGACACTGGTGAGGCTGCATTTGATGATGATTTTGCACACGAACAAAAACTATCACAAACACACACAGAAATCATAACAAACACATACCGACATTACACACACACAAACATGGCACCCGAACAATAGTAATTACTTTCTTGAGACAGAAGTACTTAGGTTTTTTTTTTTAGACCTGCAGGGGTACTTCACTGTAAAAGGTGCTCTATTAGACTGGAAAGTCTTTTCTATTACAGACTATTGACATTGATCCCAGTTCAAAATTAAAACAGGAATATAAAAAGAAATCCAATAAATTTCCAACTTAGAGCCAACCCAAGTTTAGAGTTATTTGTCTGATGAATAGTTGAGGAGATGGAGAATATGGCCTTAGGATCTATCCCATGAAAATTGACTGTTGAATAGTGTTGAGCGAACCCAAACTGTAAAGTTCGGGTCCGTACCGAACTTTGGGGTGTCCGGGACCCGGACCCGAACATTTCAAAAAACGTTTGGGTTCTGGGTTCTGGTAGTTGATCACGCATGTTGAATAGCTGCAGGGCAGCCAATCAACAAGCGTTTCACTGGTTTGCCCTTAGAAGCCATCACAGCCATGCCTACTAATGGCATGGCTGTGAATGGCCAGTGCATCATGTGACCCAGCCTCTTTATAAGCTGGAGTCACTTGATGCTGCAGTCACATGCTCTCTGAGACTCTGACTAGTGTAGGGAGAGGAAGCTGTCGGCTCTGTTAGGGACAGATTGCAGATATTTTAACATCTCATCCTGCATCCTGAGATTACTACTACTGTTGCTCTGAGGGACAGATTGCAGACCTCAGCCTGCATTACACAACGATCTGATTCTGGACTAATTTGAGATTTCTCATACTGCTGCTTTGAGTGACAGATTGCAGATCAAACCCTGCATTACAGAACGATCTGACTGCACTACGTAGAGGCTTCTGCTTAGAGGGACAGATTATTGTTCTAAAATCATCTCCTAGTTCTATAGGGAGAGGTTCCAGTTGTTGCTTAGAGGGACAGATTATTGTTCAAAAATCATTGCCTACTCCTATAGGGCCATGTTCCAGCTGTTGCTGTAAGGGACAGATTATTGTTCAAAAAACCCCAATTATAAAAAATAAAAAAAATACAGCGTTGGCTACCTCCTCCTACTCCTCCACCACCGCCACTTCCACCTACACTGCCACGGTCATTGCCTAGTCAACCTCTAGGCTCCTACTCCACATCCACCCCCCTTCTCATTTTTTTTATTTGATTTTAATTTATTTTCCCTATCCCCATTTTTTGTAGGGCACTTGCCCTACTCTTACCCCCATTTTACTTCCTTTTGCAGCCCTCTAGCACTTGCCAGTACTTTGTTACAGCCATTTTTGTGCCAAAAAGTTTGGGTCCCCATTGACTTCAATGGGGTTCGGGGTCCGGGATAAAGTTCGGGTCGAGTTCGATACCGAACCCGGACTTTGTCCCGAAGTTCGGCCGAACCCACTGAACCCGAACATCCGGGGGTTCTATCAACTCTACTGTTGAACAATATTAGGCCAGGCCCTTAGAAGTCTAAAGGAGAGGGATGATCTAGCTATAAATTCCTTAGAGAAGGTGACATTGTGGTAATGAGTAATGAACAATGCATAATGATGGGTTTGAAAATTCTTAACAATCAGTGCCAATCACTTCATATGAAGCCTTCTCTGTCCTCTGCTTATCTCCCTTAGATTAATAGCCTGAGAATTATAGACATAAAAATGTAAATTTCCTGACAGACTCCATGGTAGCATATGTGTGGGTTAGCCCCGCCTCCATGACTATGCTATAGGACCCCTCTCCCATAAATCTTTGCTCCACACCAGCAGTGGTGTTCCTTTTTTGTCCTCCTCCGTAGGACCGAATAGACGGTTCTCTACCTGAAGAGTCCACCACGATCAGGCAAGCGGCCAGAGGAATTACATCCCTCTGATAGGCCCTAGCTGTTAGCGGGGTATGGAATTACGTCCCCCTGATAGGCCCTAGCCATTAGCGGGGTATGGAGTGTATAAAGCAGAGTAGCTCTGAAGTTGGATCCCTGTTGAGCAGCTGAAGAGTGCGCACTGGCCAGAAAGCCTAGCTGTTAGCTGGCGGCCCTATCTGCTAAAGTCCAGGGCTTGTGTGCTTTCCTGGAAAAAGCAAGCCCGGTGTGTTCAAACTCCCTGGCCCGTTCCGATTGTGGAAGCAGGATTGAAGTTGCCATGTGCGGTGATGTATACCTTTATATTACACATTCCATGGCAGCAGTTCGTGTGTATTTTCTGTTTGTCTGTTTCTTCTCTGGCTCTAGCATCTTCCAGCCTATGGCAGCTGGAGCGCATGGGCATTCCAAGCCGCTGCTCTCTCTTCCGGCCTTGCTTTCCTGGGTTACTTCTGCCCAGGGACGCAGTGCATGCGCGCTGTGGGTGGCAGTGGCGACATTAGAGTGGAGAAATTCATTCTGCGGTCATTACTGTTGATATAGGGATTTCTCTGTAGGCAGCTTGCAGCAGTTTCTGTACAGTTTTCTGTTTACTGTGTGCAATCATCAATGGTGTGCTCTGCATTAACATCCCTGTATGTTGTCTCTGTGTCTGATTCTGTCATGATTGATCACCTGGGCAGGTTGTCAGTCTTTATGTGCAGTTTCACACTGGGGAAGTATCACTGCCCCCCCCCCCCATGTGGCCAGCCCTGGGGTAGTAGGTATGAGAGGGGGGGTTAACCCTTTTCTTTCCTTGCTGACCTGGGTACTCTTTTAGTCCTTTGTCCACATTTCCTTTCTAACCTATTTTTCTTTGTGAGTCCCCTTCTAGGTCAGGTTTACAATACACGGCACAATACTATAAACACCTCATTAGGTCAGAACTTTTTTGACCATTTGTACTTGTCATAGGTCCCTGTCAGGGTCCAGTCTTCATAGCAGAAGCTCTGAATCCTCCTCTACGCACCTACTGCTATTTCAGCCAGTCCAAGGAGGGAGTCTGCTGGGTATGCGGGACTCTGGTCCAGAGGGCAAATCTCTGAGCAATGCTAAAGTCAGGCGGTGGTGTCTTCCACCAAATTGAATCCCTAGTGAGGCATGTGGTGCAAGAATCTCTGAAAGAGTGGGATACAAGCCACTCATGAATTCCAACAGCCATTGCAGCATGTTCTCCCACTACTATGACCAGGAAGAACTGGAGCTGTCCCAACCAAGGTAAAGTCTCATGAAAAGCAAGAGGAAGTTATGTGAACGCCTTTGGCTCCGTTTCCACTGGTGTGACTTGGAATGTGACATTGATGGGGTCGCATGGCAGGTCACAGCCCATTAATTTCAATGGCACCCATTCCAATCTATGCAACTTAGAGTCAAAGCGACTTTGAGGGGATACCTGCGCTACTTGATGTGACTTTGGTGGAACTTTGGGTCGAGGTCGCACTCTGAGTCGTGCAACTTGGGGGGCGCAGTTGTGGAAACGTAGCCATAGAGAGAGTGTTCTAAATATTCATTCTTAACAGAACTAGGGGACATCATCTGGATAAGTGGAGCAAGGTCACAAGAAATCCCTCCCTTCTATGCAAAATAGCCAAGCTCTAACCATTCAAAGATAAGGATGGGAAGCATTTTAAGGCTGCCTCTCTAAATTGCTGAGGCCTTGATGAGGCGAACAAGCATGCCGCTCTTCCTTGGAAGATGCAGTGATTAGCCTGAATGACGGCCTGGGCTCTTGTGGCCATATCAAAAGGATGGAATTGTGAATGGAGAATGTGGACGCAGTATTTAGAAACTTTTTCTGAAACTCTGTAGCCAGAGCTGGTATCGGTTTCCATATTAAGGCTCCAATGACATCAGCCGCATAGTGCCGCGGTTTAGGCTCTCGTCAGCTACAGCAAAGTGAGTGCTATGGCTGGGGCCAGGGTTTAATAATCCTGCATCTGATAGGCGGGGTGTAGCATTCCTTTAAGGGAGCTTCATTTTTGGCAAGCTGGATAGCACCATAACCCGTGCCACAGTGGGGTCCTATATCAGGACCAGCGCTGGCTAGGCCAGAAGGGGACAGTCTAGGGAACAAAGTCCAGAGCGTGCGAGGGTCGCATGTTTTTACAGTCCAGGACGGGATTTTAGGAAGAGCTGGTGAGAAGTCCAGATATCCCCATTAGAAGTATGCTAAAAGCTTGAACTCAGGGTTCCAAGAAGCTACTGAGTCGGGCCTCAGACTATTGGGATGTCAAAGTGGTCTTTTCGGGACATGCATGCATGGTCCATCAAAAGTTCTCCTTTTTTTCTGCATAATTTCAAGGAATTTTTTCTCACACTGAGGTAAAGAAAGCATATACTTATGCTTTATGTAAGTCATTGGTGTCGCAAAGTGCTGCTGCGCCAGACTCTGAATGTGAGAGTTTTCAGGGCAGGTGCTCATCCCTCTTATGGTCATGAAGAGGAGCAGTTTGTGAAGGTTGGTTTTAGACCTTGAACACCTGAGACAATTTTCAGCAAAGGAGAAGTGCAAGGTGGAAACATTATTCCTGATAGGGGGTCCAGCCAGGTGACTGGCATATTTCCAATAGACTTAAGATACTTGGCTTCATGTGCCCATTGTAGAAGACTTCCGCAAGTTCCTTTGGTTCACTGTAGGTCAAGATCACCTCCAGCTCTATCTCCAGCCATTCGGCTTTCAACATCACCCTGCATGTTTTTCAGGGTCTTATTGGTTGTTATAGTCTTTACCAAAACAAGGAGCATACGCCTGCCTAGTTACGTGGAGGTCAGGGGTGGCCCGCCCATTAAGGGCACATGGGCGCCATCCCCTTTCTCCACACCACCCCCTCTATGCTATGGATAGATTCATGCATAGCATAGCATGCATGCATATCCATGGCCACCCGCGACCACCCCCTATTCATGCGGCCGGACCCTTTGAGGCGCTGGCCGTATGAATTACGGCATCGGTGGGTTTCTTTGAAGTATCTCATTAGAGCCGTAGGCTCTAACAGGCTTCAAAATAGTGGGGCTTGTGGCACAGAGCATGGCGCCACGAGCCCTTAGAAAGGCTCTGCACCAATCAGGAAGCGCCAGTATGTTGTATGTGTGGAGAAGTTGACCACTCCAGGTGAGGACAAACCCTGTGGATCTGGATGAGTGCTCGCCTCGGCTCGCCACCGCCAATCACAGGAAAAAGAAACGGCTGCACATCCACTTCAGATCCAACTCGTTTTTATTGTAAAATTCCATACAGCAAGTCATGCATCAGGACCAGAGTGCCAACGATGGACATGTTTCGTGCACCTCTCCTGCACTTAGTCATCACAATTAAGGCATGAATACATATATGTATATACCCCCACCCATCACCCAATCGATGTGGGAGGGGAAGTCAAGCAACAGCTTTAATTAAGTACCCCTCTGGTAATGCCACATATACTCCTCTGGTAATGTTGCGTATACTCCTCTGCTAATGCTGCATATACTCTGGCAATGTCGCGTATACTCCTCTGACAATGCTGTGTATACTACTCTGGCAATGCTGTATATACACCTCTGGTAATGCTGTGTATACCCCTCTGGTAATGCTGTGTATACCCCTCTGGTAATGCTGTATATATTCCTCTGGTAATGCTGTATATACTGCTCTGGTCATGCTGTATATACTCCTCTGGTAATGCTGTATATACTCCTTTGGTCATGCTGTATATACTCCTCTGGTCATGCTGTATATACTCCTCTGGTGATGCTGTACATACTCCTCTGGTAATGCTGTATATACTCCTCTGGTGATGCTGTATATACTCCTCTGGTGATGCTATATTTACCCCTATCTGGTGATGCTGTATATACACTTATCTGGCGATGCTGTATATACCCCTATCTGGCGATGCTGTATATACTCCTCTGGTGATGCTGTATATACCCCTATCTGGTGATGCTGTATATACCCCATCTGGTGATGCTGAATATACTCCTATCTGGCGATGCTGTTTACCCTATCTAGTGATTCTGGGCTGTATACTCCTGACACAATGGGTGGAATATATAAGGGGTGTGGCTTATGATAAGTGAGAGGGGTCAAAAGGGGCTTGCACCCCCCCATTCTAAAACTTCACCAGCCGCCACTGGTGAAGGTCCTTGTCCTACCGTACCAAGACAGAAAGCAGCTGCTGGAGCACAAAGCTCACATCTTTTCTATGCTCCTCAAATTCGACTGGCTGCTGGATCTGGCAAGGAAACACCTGGAGCCCACTCAATCTCTTGTGGGCCTCAGGACACATTTCAATATAATCTTGGGAATCATTGCCTTGGCTTTGGATCCCAATGTTATGGATCTGAATACTCCTGGCCCTGTCTTCTTCCCACACATGTGCCTTTCAGTGTCTAAAATTATTGGCACTATGGTGGCAACAGATCCGAGGATCAAGTAGAAGCTGGAGAAGACAGCCTTCTGCAAGGGGTTTCTCCAGTAATGGGAGCCAGGAAGCAAATACAGGTCTTTCACCATATAATGTAGGGAGTGTCAGTGCTCTTACGTTAGTCCACTACTGCGGTCTCCTATGTTGAGAGACAGCCTGGGGACTCACAGCCTGTTCTCTATTACAGGAAGCGGAGCCAATTATGTCTTGGGCTCAGAACAATCAAGCCTACAGCTCAGCAGCATATGTTCCCAGAGTCCAAAATTTTGTAACGGATTTCCTTTCCAGAGTCCACAAAGAATGGTCTCTACATGTGGAGGTTTCAGGTGCAAATGCTCTGATGGATCATTGGGAAAGCAGTAGGACCTATGCATTCCTTTCAGTTCTGGTCAACCGTGGGTTTTCTACGAAGACTCCGAACAGAGGTTGTGGTATTAGTGGCAGTGATGCCTTTTCGGCCAAATAGGTCATGGTTCTCCTTGCTAGCACAGTTCAACTTCTGGAACTCAGTGCACCTTCTCTTCAGGCCAGGCCTTCTGTCACTGAGTACAATTCTACATCCTTGTCCGGCACGGTTGCATCTGATGGTCTGGTTCTCGAGATTGGATGTCTTCGGCTACTCTTCCAGAGCCGTCTCCGTTCTCTCGAATACTAGAAGAATGAATGCAGACAAAGTTGACAGGAGAATCTGGTAAAAGTTGTTCAATACATGTCTGCTGCTGATAGATAATGTAGTGATCTAGCAGCTTTAAATATTCTAGGCTTTCTCCAGTCAGATTTATTTCTGGCTCTATCGGTCAGCTTCCTTGGAGCTCAAGTGTCAGCCTTATTGAGCTTCACAAGTTTTTTTTTTGGTTTAGGCAACTTCCTGTACAAAAATTCCTCAAGGAAGCAGTTGGTCTCAGACCTCCGAGTAAGTGATTTTTTTTCCAATGGAGTCTCCCTCTTGTTCTCAACTTCCCCTTGAAATTTGGAGCGGAGTATTCTAGGGCTATCTCCGTTGGAAGCCTCTCGGTCAAGTTCGCCTTTTCCCGGCTATCACGTTGGCAGTCAGGGAGAACTTTCTTACATTCTTCCAGTCGTGCGGTGCTGTTACCTATGTTTAACTCTATTCCCAAGGGTGCATCAGTCTTCATGGGAGCCAAGAAATTGTTCTGCCAACCTTAGAGTTCTAACTTGCGTGGGAGAGGGCGCGATGTGGCTTAGTTTGTTAAAGCGCATGTCTTTTTTTTTTTTTTTTAAAGAAACTTTATTGGTCGTTTGTAAGCATGACAATGCGTCAAAGTAGTAGCAAAGATCCATTTGATTCATATAATTACAGTTTGTGTCAATAGGTAGCTTACAGAAGTAAGTAGCATGCAGAAGTAATCTTTGCATTAACAAAGTATGATCATCATACAGCAATATGCAATGTACATAAGAGATAGAATGGATCTCCCTACAACATAGGAGAAATAAACGAAACTTGGTGACTAGGAGGGAGAGGGGGAAAGGGAGGGGTGTAAAGGGGAAAGGGTAGTCCACCTGGAGGTCCAAGAACCCATGGAGACCTTGTTCGATGAGGGATCCCAGCGGGTTAGCGGTATTTATGTCCATATTGGTTGGGAGCACGTGGAATCATGTGAATGGATTTTAACTTTTCCGATACCTGAAGGAGTTTTGCAAGGCCCCAATTTCTTCTTGAGATAAAGTTGCGGTTATGAAGGGCATCCATTTACGGAAGAACAGG
>BLSH010302492.1:102999-113152 GCA_018402905.1 Glandirana rugosa | reverse complement strand
GTGGCTGATGGTGGCTGGGGGGTGGTGGGTGGGTGCTAAATAGATGGTGGGGGGGAGTATTTTGTGACCTGGCAGCGCTGTGGGCATTACACATCGCCCACAGCGCTGCAGCGTGTCCTCTCTCCCCCCTCTCTCCTCTCACACTGCACCGATCGGTGCGGAGAGGAGAGACAAGCCGGCGCTTCCGCTGGCTTGTTTACATGTGATCGCGCCGTCATTTTACGGCGCGATCACGTGGTGAAAGGCCGCGCACAGCGGCCATTCACCCCGATCCGTGATCAGTCGGGTCCCCCGGACCCGACGGTCACGGATGTTCCCGTGTGCGCGCCCCAGGGGGCGCGCGGGAACCGCGATTCTGGGAGGACGTCCATAGACGTCCTCCCAGAATTAAGCAACGGCCCTGTAGATGTCAATTGTCTATGGGGCGGTTGTTAAGTAGTTAATATTCCTGGCTATGCTCTCTTTCGGAAAGACAGGGTAAAACGGAAGGGTGGTGGTGTCTGTCTCTATGTGAGAAGTGATCTCAAAGCGAGTGTGAATGAAGACCTAGTTGATGGAGAGTGTGATGAGTCTGAAGCATTATGGGTGGATCTGCATATGGGTGTGCACACTACAAAGGTTATCATTGGAGTTTGTTATAGACCTCCCATTGTTAAAGAGGAGGTGGAGACGTGGCTCCTTGCACAGATGGAAAGAGCTGCAAGGGCTGGGACAGTGATAATAATGGGGGATTTTAACTACCCAGAAATTAACTGGAGTAATGGCACTGCTGGGACAGCTAAAAGGGCAAACATTTATAAACCTATTACAGGACAATTTTATGGTCCAGTTTACCAAGGCCCCAACTAGGAATGACGCTTTGGTGGACCTGGTAATCTCAAACCATGCAGAACTTATTACCAATATTCATATAAAAGAACATCTGAGTAACAGTGACCATAACATGATTTCATTTAATGTAAACTGCAAGCAACAAACACAAATGGGAAAGATAAAAACACTTAATTTTAAGAGAGCAAATTTTACAAGGATGAGGGCTGCTCTCCGGGACTTAGACTGGGAGGGAATATTGGCATAGATGAACACAGAAGAGAAATGGGAATTTTTCAAAAAGACTGTATGCAAAGTCACTGCAAAGTATATTCCCATGGGCAATACATTTTAAAGGATAAAAATAAAACCTATGTGGCTCACGGCCAAAGTTAAAAAAGCTATAAATGATAAGAAAAGAGCATTTAAAAAATATAAAAATGAAGGAACACTATCATCTTTTAAATGTTACAAATAATATAACAGAATATGTAAAAAGGAAACCAAGGACGCAAAGATTCAAAACGAACGACAGATTGCAAAAGATAATAGGACAAACCCCAAAAAATTCTTCAAATATATTAATAGTAAAAAGGTCAGGTCTGAGCACGTAGGCTCTTTAAAAAATAATCTAGAGTGCGTGACTGGGGACAAAGAGAAGGCAAACGTATACATTCTTCAGCTCTGTGTATACAAAGGAGCATGGGGGAGCTCATGTCCATAATGGGGGTGGTAGTGACACAGCCCAAATGATCCACAATGGCTCAAAAGTGAAATGGTCCAGAAGTATTTAGACAGAATAAAGGTAGATAAAGCACCTGGACCAGATGGCATCCATCCACGGATCCTAAAAGAATTGAGCTCTGTAATTTCAAAGCCATTGTATCAAATTTTTAGGGACTCCTTAATGACTGGAATAGTACCACTGGATTGGCGTAGGGCCAATGTGGTGCCCATATTTAAAAAGGGATCAAAGTCTTTACCAAGTAACTATAGACCTGTTCGTTTAACTTCTATAGCTGGGAAGATACTGGAGAGTTTAATAAAAGACCACATAGATGAGTTCTTGTTGGAAAAAAATTTTTTAAGCAACAGACAGCATGGATTCATGAAAGACAGAAGTTGTCAAACAAACCCAATTTCTTTTTATGAGGAGGTAAGTAAAACCTTGGACAGAGGGGTGGCTGTGGATGTGGTATACTTGGATTTTGTTAAAGTGTTTGACACCGTTCCCCACACACAGCTAATGTGTAAGGTAAAGTCTACAGGCTTGGAAAGATCAGTTTGTAAATGGATAGAAAACTGGCTAAAAGATCGAATTTAGAGAGTAGTGGTCAATGATTTATACTCTGAATGGTCTAAGGTTATCAGTGGTGTACCCCAAGGTTCAGTGTCAGAAGCCTTACTTTTCAACATATTTGTAAATGATATAGGGTCTGGGATTAAAAGTACCATTTCAGTGTTTGCAGATGACACCAAGCTATGCAGTGGAATAACGTCCTTACAGGATGTCTCCAACTTACAAGCAGACCTCAATGCACCAAAGCATTATGGGTTTTCCTAAGGACCCCCTAGTAATCTTTATTGAGTGTTGTTGATCTGTACTCACAGATTCTGTTAGTTAGTTTGTTGTGCTTTGCACAGACATGCAGAGATGCTGCTTTTGTATGCAGTTCAACTCAAATATCACATGTGGACATAATGAGGACATAAATGTTATGTTTGCCTGCTTTAATTAATTAGGGCAGTATTAGGGAGTGTGGGTAAGAGCACTAAAATAAACATGAACTTATGTGTCCGGTGTTAAAACAAATCTCAAAGTACATCCTTTTCAGGTGGTGATCTGCAATGGCTCTGCAATGTGGCAAATGATGTCAGAAGAATATTTATTTATTTAAATGAAGACTTTTCTGCAGGCATTACCCTAGCACACGGCTGTTGCAGGTACAGGTCATATGAAGGTACAGGTCACATGAAGGTACAGGTCACATGAAGGTACAGGACACATGAAGGTACAGGACACATGAAGGTACAGGACACATGAAGGTACAGGTTACATGAAGGTACAGGTCACATGAAGGTACAGGTTACATGAAGGTACAGGTTACATGAAGGTACAGGACACACGAAGGTACAGGACACATGAAGGCACAGGTCACATGAAGGTACAGGACACATGAAGGTACAGGACACATGAAGGTACAGGACACATGAAGGTACAGGTCACATGAAGGTACAGGACACATGAAGGTACAGGTCATATGAAGGTACAGGACACATGAAGGTACAGGTTACATGAAGGTACAGGACACATGAAGGTACAGGACACATGAAGGTACAGGTCATATGAAGGTACAGGTCACATGAAGGTACAGGTCATATGAAGGTACAGGACACATGAAGGTACAGGACACATGAAGGTACAGGACACATGAAGGTACAGGTCACATGAAGGTACAGGTCATATAAAGGTACAGGACACATGAAGGTACAGGTCATATGAAGGTACAGGTCACATGAAGGTACGGGTCATATGAAGGTACAGGACACATGAAGGTACAGGTCACATGAAGGTGCAGGTCATATGAAGGTACAGGACACATGAAGGTACAGGACACATGAAGGTACAGGTCACATGAAGGTACAGGTCACATGAAGGTACAGGTCACATGAAGGTACAGGTCATATGAAGGTACAGGACACATGAAGGTACAGGACACATGAAGGTACAGGTCATATGAAGGTACAGGTCACATGAAGGTACAGGTCATATGAAGGTACAGGTCATATGAAGGTACAGGTCACATGAAGGTACAGGACACATGAAGGTACAGGACACATGAAGGTACAGGACACATGAAGGTACAGGTCATATGAAGGTACAGGTCACATGAAGGTACAGGACACATGAAGGTACAGGACACATGAAGGTACAGGTCACATGAAGGTACAGGTCATATGAAGGTACAGGTCATATGAAGGTACAGGTCACATGAAGGTACAGGACACATGAAGGTACAGGACACATGAAGGTACAGGACACATGAAGGTACAGGTCATATGAAGGTACAGGTCACATGAAGGTACAGGACACATGAAGGTACAGGTCATATGAAGGTACAGGTTACATGAAGGCACAGGTCACATGAAGGTACAGGACACATGAAGGTACAGGTCATATGAAGGTACAGGTCATATGAAGGTACAGGTCACATGAAGGTACAGGACACATGAAGGTACAGGACACATGAAGGTACAGGACACATGAAGGTACAGGTCATATGAAGGTACAGGTCACATGAAGGTACAGGTCATATGAAGGTACAGGTTACATGAAGGCACAGGTCACATGTAGCAAAATTGAGGCTCTGTGGGATCTCCTTATTTCAGTTCATAGATAAGTTTACCGTTATTGTGATACCCATAGAAATATTAAAAATAATGGCAGTGTGTAAAAAGTTAGTTTTAAAACGTTTGAAAAAAAAACAAAAAACAAAAATGTATTTCCACAGGTATGTCTCTTTTTCAGTTTAAGGTAAAAACAGAGTAAAATCTCTTAAGAGATTAAAGCTGGTCATACACTGGCTGAAATTCAAGTCATTGGTGACCCTGTCAGCACCCTCCCACCCAACATCCTTTGATCTGAGAAAAGAAGCTGGGTGGAAAATTGTTGGCAATACAAGGCATGCATCCTATCAGGTCTACATCTACACTGCTTACTGTGGATTGGAGAATCAATAGATTTCTCTCATTCAGCCCACAGTCAGTTTTATTCTCACTAAGGTGTCCGTTTATGAAACAGAGAAGAGCTGAGATCCTGAGGATCATGGCTGATCTCTCAGCTGTACCAGTTTATGAAGCGGAGATGAGGAGTGGAAAACATGCTCTTCACTTCTCATCACAAGACACACCCTTCTGCCATTCACTTTTACACAGATGGCAGGTTTATGAAGGTGAGATCTGAAGACCTCACTGGCCATCTCTGTAAAATATCTCCGTTCCAGATTCACCAGCTCAGAGGTGGTGAATTTGGGTGTGAAGCTGCTGTGATGTGAGGAAAAAGGCCTTTTTCTTCCTAATATCAGCACCAGCGAGGTTAAGGATTGATATCAATAATAACTATATATGTTTATGTGTATAGTTGTGTTATTTATATATATATATATATATATATATATATATATACACACACACTATAGTTATAATATATTGTCTTTTAGGACTCATTCATATCTGAGCAATGCAGAATTGTTGGCAGAATTGGGCAATTCATGGCGCAGTTCCAAACTGCACTAAAATTGTATTAAAATATGTACTGCATTTTTGGGTGCCATTCATTGCTAATGTCACCCCAAATGCAGCTAGCAGACATGCATTTTGCCACACATTTTGTCCTTTCACAAATATGCTACCAACGCGCCAATATGCAAAAACGCTTAATGCTGCATGTCCAAAAAAGATTAAATTTAGCTTTTTGGGCCTGTCTTTATGTGCATTTTGCTACTTTTAACAACACACATTTTGGTGTGTTTTTTAAACGCATTTTAGCACATTTTTATGTGCATTTTGGTGTGTTTTTAACATGTATTTTGGCTAATGTTTTACCTGCGTTTTTGTGTGCATTCTGGAAATGAATGCAAAATGCATGTTATGCTTGTGGTGTTAATGGCACCCCAAAAGTGGCTAGCAGATGTTCTGTTTGCAACAATACACATAAAAACCCAAATCAAAATGCACATTAAAAAGTGCCAAAATATGTGCTAAAAGAAGTGCCAAAATGTGCGTTACAAACTACACCAATATGCATTTTAAAATAACCTGTGCCAAAATGTGCGTTACAAACTACACCAATATGCATTTTAAAATAACCTGTGCCAAAATGTGCGTTAAAGCACCAAAATGTGTGTTTAGAAAAGTGCCAAAATGCCCAGTAAAAAAAATCAACACCAAAACGCCCTGTTAAAAAGCAGTACATTTTTATGTGCATTTTGGTGTTTTTTAAATAATGTCAAAATGTGCAACAAAAATGGGACAAAATACACATTTAAAAATATGCCAAAATGTGTTTAAAGACTGTTAAAAAAATCACCAGTGATCAGTGCTTATTATTTTCATGTATTTACACGGTCTTTTTAGGGCCGGTTCACACTGTAGCGAGGTGGAGCGGCGCGACTTCGCAGCCCCTTCACATCTAGGCGAATTGTCAGGCGACTTTTCGCCTCAATGCTGTGCCTGACAATTCGCCTCAATGCTGTGCAAATGGGACCATTCTAATAGGAGCGAATCGCTTCGCTCCGCATTAGAAAAATGGTCCCTGCACTATTTTTAGGGCGATCTCAGGCAGCTTGCATTGACTTCTATGATAGAAGTCTCCTAGCAAGCCGCTTTGAGATCGCCTGGATCGCAACATCGCGCCGCTCCGCCTCGCTACAGTGTGAACCCAGCCTAAAACTTTGGTTTCACCTATTAACCACTTCAGCCCCGGAAGGATTTCCAGCTTTAGGACCGGAGCCCTTTTTGCGATTTGGCGCTGCGTCGTTTTAACTGACAATTGCGCGGTCGTGCGGCATTGTACCCAAACTAAATTTGCGTCCTTTTTTTCCCACAAATAGAGCTTTCTTTTGGTGGTATTTGATCACCTCTGCGTCATTTCTGATCGCCGCTATAAACAAAAGAAGAGCGACAATTTTGCAAAAAAACCCAAATTTCTTACTTTTTGCTAAAATGCAAATGCAAAAAAAAAATATAAAAAAACATTTTTTTTCACCGTTTTTGGCCGATTTATATTCTTCCTCATATTTGCGATAAAAAAAATTGCAATCAGCGTTTATTGATTGGTTTGCGCAAAAGTGGTCGCGTTTACGGATGATGAGAATTCATTTTTGGGGTTTTTCATTTCTTTTTATTTTTTACTAGTAATGGCGGCAATCTGCGATTTTTAGCGGTACTGCGATATTTCAGCGGACATGTTGGAACATTTTGACACTTTTTTGGGACCATTGGCATTTATACAGCGATCAGTGCTATAAAAATGCACTGATTACTGTGTAAATGCCATTGGCAGTGAAGGGGTTAACCTGCAGGGGGCGCGCTAAGGGTTAACTGTGTTCCCTGGGCGTGTT
Organism: Glandirana rugosa; assembly: GCA_018402905.1. Classification (NCBI taxonomy): domain Eukaryota; kingdom Metazoa; phylum Chordata; class Amphibia; order Anura; family Ranidae; genus Glandirana; species Glandirana rugosa. Next base: position 106,220 of record BLSH010302492.1, on the reverse strand, counting down.
CTAACTATAGGGGGACTTGCCTAGCTGGGGAAAGGAAGTGGTCACAGCCTTCACTTACAGGAAGGCTGTGATCACAGCCCTTCCCCCTCACACAGAGCGGAGGTCCGTGTTTACTTACATGGACCTCCGCTCATTCGCTCCGGGGGGGCATCGCGGGTGGCCGGCGGCAATCGAAGCCGCCGCACCCGCTCCCTGGACCCCCCGGACACAGTGAGCGTGCGCGCCGCCGGAGGCCTATGACGGCGATTTGCGTTACAGAGCCACTCTGTCGCCGTCAATTGCCGACCAGCGGTCGGCAAGCGGTTAAACTCCGCTGCTCTGCAATCACCCAGGTATCTCACCCAGATCACAGGCACCCCTCCCCCTTCTATGCAGATCTCAGGTGTTCTCCGAGGAAAAACTTCTCCTCTCTTCTCCTTCTGAGAAGAAGTGTTCTCCGCTTCATAAACAGGGTGCCAGTGGAGATGATTTTTCTCAGAGAACTGCTGAGAACTGAAATGTGATAAATTATCTCTGTTTGGTAAACGGACACCTTATTGCCAATGGTTTCATTAGACAGGAAGTGAGGGAAAAATCCAAAACAAGGACAGAGAGAAAAATAGAAAAAACCTTACCCTATACAACTAAAGAAATTTCTATTTCTGCCTTGGGTGCTTTTGGAGAGTTCACCTCTCTTGCTTGGTAAGTGGATGTCAGCAGGATAGGGTACATCTCGTGAACAGATGCTCAGATAAGTAAAAACCGACAGGGATTAACCCATCTCTAATCTAAAACTAAATAAAAATGTTTGGCTGGACATACTAATGCTATGAGAAACGGCTGTGTGAGCCGAAACGCATTACATTTCGGATACTGCGTTATTTTATGTGTAGCCAATAAAGGAATTTTGTCCAGAGTACATCAAGTGGCCGGCTATATTCACTATATTGTCAAAAGTATTGAGACACCTGCCTTTACATGCAGATGAACTTTAATGGCATCCCAGTCTTAGTCCGTAGGGTTCAATATTGAGTTGGCCCACCCTTTGCAGCCATAACATCTTCAACTCTTCTAGCAAAGCTATCCACAAGGTTTAGGAGTGTGTCTATGGGAATGCTTGACCATTCTTCCAGAAGCGCATTTGTGAGGTCAGGCACTGATGTTGGAAGAGAAGGCCTGGCTCACAATCTCTGTTCTAATTCATCGTTCTATCGGGTTGTGGTCAGGACTCTGTGCGGGCCAGTCAAGTTTCTCCACCCCAAACTTGCTCATCCATGTCTGTATGGACCTTGTTTTGTGCACTGGTGCTCAGTCATGTTCAAACTGCTCCCACAAAGTTGGGAAAATGAAATTGTCCAAAATGTCTTGATACGCTGACCCTTAAGAGTTCCCTTCACCGGTCTCCAGCTTCTGAATTTGAATACAGCAGTCAAGCTTGGGTAAGGCCTACTATATACAATTTAACTGACGGATACCGAAATTGCTCGATATGTTCTGGGCACCTAGGCTTCAATGACCTTTGATCGCGAAGAGGTTAAAGTGCAACTCAATTTGGAGGCAAGGTGCACTTTAATATCTAGACTGTTGCTTTGAGGATTTGATTTATTGGATCAGTGTTTCCAGCTATTGTTATCTCACAGAATTAACACTTCCAGTTCAAGTAATATGAAGCATTATGGGTAGATCTGCATATGGGTGTGCGCACTACAAAGGTTAGCATTGGAGTTTGTTATAGATCTCCCAGTGTTAAAGAGAAGGTGGAGACTCTGCTCCTTGCACAGATAGAAAGAGCTGCAAGGGCTGGGACAGTGATAATAATGGGGGATTTTAACTAACTGGAAATTAACTGGAGTAATGGCACTGCTGGGACAGCTAAAGGGCAAAAATTTATAGACCTATTACAGGACAATTTTATGGTCCAGTTTATTGAGGCCCCAACTAGGAATTATGCTTTGTTGGACCTGGTAATCTCAAACCATGCAGAGCTTATTACCAATATTCATATAAAAGAACATCTGGGTAACAGTGACCATAACATGATTTCATTTAATGTAAGCTGCAAGCAACAAACACAAATGGGAAAGATAAAAACACTTAATTTTAAGAGAGCAAATTTTACAAAGATGAGGGCTGCTCTCCAGCACTTAGACTGGGAGGGAATATTAGCATCAATGAACACAAAACAGAAATGGGAATTTTTCAAAAAAACTGTATGCGAACTCACTGCAAAGTATATTCCCATGGGGAATAAATTTAAGAGGCTAAAAAGAAAACCAATGTGGCTCAGGGCCAAAGTTAAAAAAGTTATAAATGCTAAGAAAAGAGCATTTAAAAAATATAAAAATGAGGGAACACTACCATCTTTTAAATGTTACAAAGAATATAACAGAATATGTAAAAAGGAAATCAAGGATGCAAAAATTCACAACGAACGACAGATTGCAAAAGATAGTAAGACAAACCCCAAAAAATTCTTCAAATATATTAATAGTAAAAAGGTCAGGTCTGAGCATGTAGGCCCTTTACAAAATAATCTAGAGTGCGTGACTGGGGACAAAGAGAAGGCAAACTTATTAAATACTTTCTTCAGCTCTGTGTATACAAAGGAGCATGGGGGAGCTCATGTCCACGTCGGGGTTGGTAGTGACATGGCCCCAAATGATCCACAATGGCTTAAAAGTGAAATGGTCCAGAAGTATTTAGACAGAATAAAGGTAGATAAAGCACCCGGACCAGATGGCATCCATCCACGGATCCTAAAGGAATTGAGCTCTGTCGTTTCAAAGCCATTGTATCTAATTTTTAGGGACTACTTAATGACTGGAATAGTACCACTGGATTGGCGTAGGGCCAATGTGGTGCCCCTATTTAAAAAGGGATCAAAGTCTTTACCAAGTAACTATAGACCTGTTAGTTTAACTTCCTCGAGTTAAGGAAATCCTAGGCACCTACCTACGGTAGACCAGGCCCACGAAATAGATGGAAATAAGACAGATTTATGAAGACCTGGTAAAGTGAAAATTCGGTAACACCTAGTAAACCCCGGTACAGTGATGGTTGGGGCTGCACCTGTACTCGAGGGGGTACGAGGAAACATATGTGTCTCGACTTCTTTCATAAATTATTCAAACGGAAGAGAAACAGGGGTCAGTGCGTGAGATCTAATAAAACATTTCCCGGATGTACGAGTCTGGACTGGAAAAATGATAATTATATAAACTTCTTAAAAAACCCCAAACAGA
>BLSH010302492.1:80635-92161 GCA_018402905.1 Glandirana rugosa | reverse complement strand
GCCTGCTGCCCTGTGTTTGTGTCCTCCTCTGTCCTCCTCCCCCTCCCCTCTCTGCTTGTCAGCTAGGATCAGGGGCACCCTCCACCCTTCCTGCTGGTATCATAACATACAGTATCTCACAAAAGTGAGCACACCCCTCACATTTTTGTAAATATTTTATTCTATCTTTTCATGTGACAACACTGAAGAAATGACACTTTGCTACAATGTAAAGTAGTGAGTGTACAGCTTGTATAACAGTGTAAATTTGCTTCCCCTCAAAATAACTCAACACACAGCCATTAATGTCTAAACCACTGGCAACAAAAGTGAGTACACCCTTAAGTGAAAATGTCCAAATTGGGCCCAATTAGCCATTTTCCCTCCCCTGTGTCATGTGACTCATTAGTGTTACAAGGTCTCAGGTGTGAATGGGGAGCAGGTGTGTTAAATTTGGTGTTATCACTCTACTCTCTCATATTAGTCACTGGAAATTCAACATGGCACCTCATGGCAAAGAATGCTCTGAGGATCTAAAAAAAGAATTGTTGCTCCACATAAAGATGGCTTAGGCTATAAGAAGATTGCCAAGACCCTGAAACTGAGCTGTAGCATGGTGGCCGAGACCATACAGAGGTTTCACTCAGAACAGGCCTCGCCATGGTCGACGAAAGGAGTTGAGTGCACATGCTCAGCGTCATATCCAGAGGTTCTCTTTGGGAAATAGACGTATAAGTGTTGACAGCATTGCTGCAGAGGTTGAAGGAGTGGGGGGTCAGCCTGTCAGTGCTCAGACCATACGATGCACACTGCATCAAATTGGTCTGCATGGCTGTCGTCCCGGAAGATAGCTTCTTCTAAGGATGAGGAAGAAAGCCCACAAACAGTTTGCTTAAGGCAAACAGAGTAAGGACATGGATTACTGGAACCATGTCCTGTGGTCTGATGAGACCAAGATAAACTTATTTGGTTCAGATGGTGTCAAGCGTGTGTGGTGGCAACCAGGTGAGGAGTACGAAGACAAGTGTGTCTTGCCTACAGTCAAGCATGGTGGTGGAAGTGTAATTTTCTGGGGCTGCATGAGTGCTGCCAGCATTGGGGAGCTACAGTTCATTGAGGGAACCATGAATGCCAACATGTACTGTGACATACTGAAGCAGAGCATAATCCCCTCCCTTTGCAGACTGGGCCGAAGGACAGTATTCCAACATGATAACGACCCCAAACACACCTCCAAGACAACCACTGCCTTGCTGAAGAAGCTGAGGGTAAAGATGATGGCCTGGCCAAGCATGTCTCCAGACCTAAACCCTATTGAGCATCTGTGGGACATCCTCAAATGGAAGGCGGCGGAGTGCAAGGTCTCTAACATTCACCGGCTCCATGATGTCATCATAGAGGAGTGGAAGAGGACTCCAGTGGCAACCTGTGAAGTTCTGGTGAACTCCATGCCCAAGAGGGTTAAGGCAGTGCTGGAAAATAATGGTGGCCACACAAAATATTGACACTTTGTTCCCAATTTAGACATTTTCACTTAGGGGTGTACTCACTTTTGTTGCCAGTGGTTTAGAAATGAATGGCTGTGTGTTGCATTATTTTGAGGGGACAGCAAATTTACACTGTTATACAAGCTGTACACTCACTACTTTACATTGTAGCAAAGTATCATTTCTTCAGTGTTGTCACATGAAAAGATAGAATAAAATATTTACAAAAATGTGAGGGGTGTACTCACTTTTGTGAGATACTGTATATTTGTTGCTACCATCCTCAATATTACATAAATGATGTGTTGCACTGCATGTGTTTTCTAAAAATCCAGTCGCTAAATACCTTATTCCATACCAGTGGCCGGCGGTTACTTGACCAGCCGTCTCTCTCCTCTTCTCCTCTCCTCCTCCTGGCTGACATCAGTGGGGGTTTCTCAGGTCTACCCACTTTCCTGTCAGCTTGAGAGAGGAGCGAGACATTAGTGCTGATTGGCGTTACAAAATAAGGTATTTAGCAGTGGATGTTTTAGAAAACACATGCAGTGCAGCACATTATTTAACCACTTCCTTACTGGGCACTTAAACCCCCCTCCTGCCCAGACCAATTTTTGGTTTTCAGCGCTGTCGCATTTTGAATGAGAATTGCGCGTTCATGCGACGTTGTACCCAAACTAAATTTATATCATTTTTTTCCCACAAATAAAGGTTTTTTTTGGTGGTATTTGATCCCCTCTGCGTCAATTCTGATCGCCGCTATAAACAAACAAAGAGAGATGATTTTGAAAAAAACCCAATATTTTTTCCTTTTTGCTATAATAAATATCCAAAAAAAAAATTAAACAAATAAAAATAATTCAACAGTTTTGGCCAATATATATTCTTCTACATATTTTTGGTAAAAAAAATCGCAATCGGCGTATATTGATTGGTTTGCGCAAAAGTTACCACGTCTACAAACTATGGGAATTTGTGGCGTTTTTATTATTTTTTTTTTTTACTAGTAATGGCGGCGATCTGCGATTTTTATCGGGACTGCAATATTGGGGCGGTTATGTCGGACTTTTTTGACACTTTTTTGGGACCAATGACATTTATACAGCGATCAGAAATTTAAATGTCCAAAAATTAGTGTATAAGTGTCATTGGCAGTGAAGGGGTTAACCTGCAGGGGGCAGTGAAGGGGTTAACTATGTTCCCTGGGTGTGTTCTAACTGTGGGGGGGCGGGGCTGGTTGGGACATAACAGATCTAACTGATCCCAGTGACAGGGATCAGTAGATCTGTTATGTCCCCAGTCACAGAACGGAGAACCGCCGTGTTTACAACGGCGGTTCCCCGTTCTGCAGGTCTGACAGGGGATCGCGGGTCTCGGGCGGACATCGGGCAGCGTGTGGCGGGCACGTGCGCGCGCTGCCGCCTGTGAGTGCACATGGCCAGGACATCCATGGACGTCCACCCGGCATTTCAGATCTGCGCTGGAGCCGTACTTTGGCTATAGCACAGATCTGGATGGGTTAATATTACAGAGATGATGGTAAAAACAGCACAAAGTGGATAAACAACCACTTTAACCAGTTCAAATGTGGGATCAGTATGAATTGTAATGGGGTCATCATTCAAGAAGTCAGGTAAGGATGACTGTGAAATGTCCAGAAAAGCAGTGGTTAGTACTGCACGATTGCCCCGATCAGCTAGTTTGAGGTCCGTAAACACATAGTGCCTTTGATTGGGACTGAAGAACCTTTTAATGCGTTCTTCTCTGCTACTGACATACACTGTTTGTTTGGTTGTTTATGTATCCTTACACTATCTTGCTGTGTGTGTAAAAGTGAAAAAAGTCTATTTCAATGCTTATTTCATGTTTTATAAGCTCAGCAATATTAACGGCTAATACTGCTGCATGGAATTCAGGCCTTGGAATGGTATGTGCTGGTTTTTGGGTCATCTTGGCCTAACCAAGGCCAAAACCCACACTTACATTGACTATTGGATCTATAACTTTCAGGTAAACTACTGCAGTTATTGTTTCAATGGAAGCATCACAGAAAACATGGATCTCTCTTCTGGTGGCATTTATTAGTGATGTATGAATGTAAGAGTTCGGTATCTGAAGTTGTTATAGGGGTTTCAGGCACTCTTTCCATGATTTCCATCTTTGTTCTTTCCCTCTAAATAATGGGGTATCCTCAGAGTCAGCTCTACCACTAGGCAGAGTAGGCGGCCGCTGCTGTTGATCCCTCACTGGCTGCTCTGCATGCATTGGCATGTCATCACAGAGGAGCAGCCCCCCCCGGGTCAGTGTGAAGTGGAGAGCTGCGGCTGGCTGTATTGATTGGCTCTGGTGAAGCTGTATTTGATGGGCACATGTGAAATTGTATTGATTGGCGCTGGTGAAGCTGTATTTGTTGGGCACAGGTGAGGCTATGGTGATTGGCGCTGGTGAAGCTGCATTTGATGGGCGCAGGTCAGTCTGCATTTGATGGGCGCAGGTCAGGCTGCATTTGATGGGTGCAGGTCAAGCTGCATTTGATGGGCGCAGGTCAGGCTGCATTTGATGGGCGCAGGTCAGGCTGCATTTGATGGGCGCAGGTCAGGCTGCATTTGATGGGAGCAGGTCAGGCTGCATTTGATGGGTGCAGGTCAGGCTGCATTTGATGGGCGCAGGTCAGGCTGCATTTGATGTGTGCAGGTCAAGCTGCATTTGATGGGCGCAGGTCAGGCTGCATTTGATGGGCGCAGGTCAGGCTGCATTTGATGGGAGCAGGTCAGGCTGCATTTGATGGGTGCAGGTCAGGCTGCATTTGATGGGCGCAGGTCAGGCTGCATTTGATGTGTGCAGGTCAGGCTGCATTTGATGGGTGCAGGTCAAGCTGCATTTGATGGGCGCAGGTCAGGCTGCATTTGATGGGCGCAGGTCTGGCTGCATTTGATGGGTGCAGGTCAGGCTGCATTTGATGGGCGCAGGTCAGGCTGCATTTGATGGGCGCAGGTCAGGCTGCATTTGATGGGTGCAGGTCAAGCTGCATTTGATGGGCGCAGGTCAGGCTGCATTTGATGGGCGCAGGTCAGGCTGCATTTGATGGGTGCAGGTCAGGCTGCATTTGATGGGCGCAAGCCAGGTTGAGGTAAGGGGGGGGGCGGCAAAATGAGGTTTCGCCTAGGGTGTCAAAAATCCTTGCACCAACCCTGGGTATCCTAATCTGTGTTTTCAAAGGTAAGCTGTCTTAAAAGTATCTTACCCTGAACAGTGAAGAGTTCTATGAAACCCAAAGGCTCAAATATGCTTGTAGGGCTTGTCACAAGTTGAGATTTGAAATGTGAAAATTTCTTGTTTGACATTGCAAATCAATCTGAGGCTACATTGAATAGCGGAAAGATCTGTCACTAGATCGAGTCCTTGTGTACCCCAGGGATGTCTCTGCTGAGAAGCAGGAGAATATCAGCATTTCTGTCAAGAGCTGGTATGTGGTTAGCTATATCTCTCAAGTGAGAGTGGTGGGAGGCAGCTGCAGGAATATGGATTTCCTCTCTGTTATAAGGAAACTTGATTACACTCAGTGTCAGTGAGAGTGGACATTGGTATTTCTACTCTGTCATTCAGAGGAGCTACTGCAAGACCAGTGGCTCTCCTGTCTGAAACGTCTATAATGCTAACACAGATGCCCAGGGTGTGTGGTAAGGTATCTCCTGTTATGTTTAACGGGTCAAATAGCTTTGGTATTAGAAGAGATTAGTTACGCTGATCATCTAGAATAGTATACAGTCTTACAGCTTTTTCAGGATGAGCCTTGGGGTATGCACAGCGAAGCATACAGTATTTTGGCAAAGGATTTGTCACATAGATTTTCTCCACAATCTTCTGTACATGTAGAGAAAACTAAAGTATGAGACAATGTTTCGTCTGTGGTCTTCCCACCATTCTTTGACTCAGGAGAATTACCTGTGGAAAGAGCAGGAGTGTCTTGAAGTGGATGAAGCATTTGCACATGATCATCATTGTTAAATTCCATGCACTTAAAGGGTTACTAAACTCTCAATTGTTTTTACATTAAAATAACAAACATATTATACTTACCTGCTCTGTGAAGTGGTTTTGCACAGAACAGCCCAAATCCTCCTCTTCTTGGGTGCCACGCCAAAGCTCCTGGCCCCTCCCTCCTGCCGGGTGCCCCCAGAGCAAACACCCAAGCAGGCGCAGCTCTGTGTGTCCCTCCCCCTCCGTCTACTGATTGGCTCACTAGCTGTGATTGACAGCAACGGGGAGCCAGAAGCCATTCAGGAGTGCGAGTCCCCAGAGAGCCAAGGCTTTCATGGACATTTATGGATCGAGAGGGGTCTGAAGTAAGTATTGGGGGGGGCTGAGGGGGGCTGGGGGGGGGGGGCTGCTTCACACAGAAGGTTTTTTTACCTTCATGCATAGAATGCATGAAGGTAAAAAAAAACTTGTGCCTTTGCACTTTAATAGTAGCCTTACAGGCTTCAACATACTGTTCTGTGGAAGCACAGCATTTATAGCAAACCCCAATTTTCATTAAAAGCTCTTTGAGTTTCTTGGAGGGTTTCTTTCTAAAGCCGATACATTTCCTTAGCGACTCATGCCCCGGACGTGAGCGGAGGTAGACACAGACCGGAAGTGATGTATTAGGAAGTCCAGTATTTGGTTCTATGTGTAGTTACAAAGTCGATTGTGTATATTTTTATTGTGAGTGCATAATATACTCAAATAAATAGGCTGGTCTTAAAAATTACTGCACTATAGGAGCACCCTATATATGCTTCTTTAACTGAGAGCTACAGTGGGGAAAATTATTATTTTGTTATATTGTGTTACCAATGGTTCATTTGATGACTATAGTCCCAACTGCCTTGAGATCATTCACAAGATCCTCCCGTGTAGTTCTGTGCTGATCCCTCACTTTTCTCATGATCGTCTTTCCCCATGAGGTAAAATCTTGCATGGAGCTCCAGACCGAGGGCGATTGATGGTTATTTTATATTTCTTCCATTTGCGAATAATTGATCCAGCAGTTGTCTCCTCCTCACCAAGCATCTTACTGATGGTCTTGTAGCCCATTCCAGCCTTGTGTAGGTCTACATTCTTGTTCCTGATGTCCTGTGACAGCTCTTTGCTCTTGCCCAGGATGGTATGGTTTGAGTGGAAGAAAAAGATTCTGTGGCAGGTGTTTTTTATACACATAACGAGTTGTCGCTAGGAGCACCTTCTTAAATTGATAGGGCTAATATGTGTACCACAAGAGCACATACTGTAGCCAGTCTGTGGGTGCCACAATTATTGTTGGTTGGTAGGGCATCAGATGCTTATTTTACTCACTGAACTGCAACTCAATTTATAACATTTGTATCATGTGTTTTTTTTATGGATTTGTGGTTGATATTCTGTCTCTATCATTTAAAATACACCTATGATAACAATTATAGACATTTCATTTCTTTGTAAGTTGGCAAACTTACAAAAACTGCAGGGCATCAAATAAATATTTTCCCCACTGTATGCAGAATAGCCGCATGAATACTTAAAGTGGATGTAAACCCTCACACATACCCAGTGAATTGAACAGCCTCAGATGATACACAGAGCCCACTTCACATAGGACTGAAGAAACTTGCAGGGCTGTACTGTGAATAGACCAGCTCTCTGCTAATCTATCTCTAAGTTCCTTCCCCAATACAAATTTCCAGTTGCTTTTATCTTCTGTGTCGGAGAGCTTGTCAGAAGTTATCATGCTGATAACAGAGGAACAGAGCAGCAGAAAGACATAGCACTTAAAGCTTTGGAGAGAGATAAGTAAACACTACAAATACAGTATATCACAAAAGTGAGTACACCCCTCACATTTTTGTAAATATTTTATCATATCTTTTCCTGTGACAACACTGAAGAAATGACACTTTGCTACAATGTAAAGTAGTGAGTGTACAGCTTGTATAACAGTGTAAATTTGCTGTCCCCTCAAAATAATTCAACACACAGCCATTAATGTCTAAACCGCTGGCAACAAAAGTGAGTACACCCCCTAAGTGAAAATGTCCAAATTGGGTACAATTAGCCATTTTCCCTCCCCAATGTCATGTGACTCGTTAGTGTTACAAGGTCTCAGGTGGGAATGGGGAGCAGGTGTGTTAAATTTGGTGTTATCGCTCTCATTCTCTCATACTGGTTACTGGAAGTTCAACATGGCACCTCATGGCAAAGAACTCTCTGAGGATCTGAAAAAAATAATTTTTGCTCTAAATAAAGATGGCCTAGGCTATAAGAAGATTAACAAGACCCTGAAACTGAGCTGCAGCGCGGTGGCTAAGACCATACAGCGGTTTAACAGGATAGGTTCCACTCAGAAGAGGCCTCGCCATGGTTGACCAAAGACGTTGAGTGCACATGCTCAGCATCATATCCATAAGTTGTCTTTGGGAAATAGACGTATGAGTGCTGCCAGCATTTCTGCAGAGGTTGAAGGGGTAGGGGTTCAGTCTGTCAGTGCTCAGACCATACGCTGCACACTGCATCAAATTGGTCTGCATGGCTGTCATCCCAGAAAGAAGCCTCTTCTAAAGATGATGCACAAGAAATCCCACAGTTTGCTGAAGACAAGCAGACTAAGGACATGGATTACTGGAACCATGTCCTGTGGTATAATGAGAACAAGATAAACTTATTTGGTTCAGATGGTGTCAAGCGTGTGTGACGACAACCAGGTGAGGAGTACAAAGACAAGTGTGTCTTGCCTACAGTCAAGCATGGTGGCGGGAGTGTCATTATCTGGGGCTTCATGAGTGCTGCTGGCACTGGGGAGTTACAGTTCATTGAGGGAACCATAAATGCCAACATGTACTGTGACATACTGAAACAGAGCATGATCCCCTCCCTGCGGAGACTGGGCCTCAGGGTAGTATTCCAACATGATAACGACCCCAAACACACCTCCAAGATGACCACTGCCTTGCTAAAGAAGCTGAAGGTAAAGGTGATTTATTGGCCAAGCATGTCTCCAGACCTAAACCCTATTGGGCATCTGTGGGACATCCTCAAACATAAGGTGGAGGAGCGCAAGGTTTCTAACATTCACCAGCTCTGTGATGTCGTCATGGAGGAGTGGAAGAGGACTCCAGTGGCAACCTGTGAAGCTCTGATGAACTGCATGCCCAAGAGGGTTAAAGCAGTGCTGATGAATAATGGTGGCCAAACAAAATATTGACACTTTGGGCCCAATTTGGACATTCACTTAGGGGTGTACTCACTTTTGTTGCCAGCGGCTTAGGCATTAATGGCTGTGTGTTGAGTTATTTTGAGGGGACAGAAAATTTACACTGTTATACAAGCTGCACACTCACTATTTTACATTTTAGCAAAGTGTCATTTCTTCAGTGTTATCACATGAAAAGATAGAATAAAATATTTACAAAAATGTGAGGGGTGTACTCACTTTTGTGAGATACTGTATATGTGTCTAGGTCAGATTTCATGAACTGAGTTTGCATCCACTTTAAGTGACCTTAAAGGAGTCATGCCCATTTAATTTCTGGAGGCACTGTGAAGTGCATCAAGAGAGACCCCAGTGGATAGGAGGCCAGAGTGATCCTGACCTAAGGAGCCGGGAGATCAAACTGTTGGAGTATCCATGCTATACTTCTTTATGTTGGAGGTGAGAGTTCTGGGAGCTTGAAGGGAGCATGTGGTGCCTGCATACTGTATGAATAGTACTGTTTACTTCGCCCTGGTATGGATAATATTAATCAAGAGAGACTGGAGCACTAGATGAAATTTTCTTTATCTTTGATAAACAATTCTTAAAGGACCGTGTACTAAATTTATGGACTGTTTTTTGTTTTATTCTATTTATTAATGCATTTGTGACTACTTTATGTATGTTGCAAACCGTGGATTTACACTGATTATCAATGTGTATACAAATATGGTTAAATTATTTTTTGGTTATTTATAACATTTTTTTTGTGGCTTTAAAAAAATATATTTTTCTTTAGCAAGTCAGTGGTCGTCTTGGAGGTATGTTTGCGGGTCGTTATCATGTTGGAATACTGCCCTGCAGCCCAGTCTCCGAAGGGAGGGGATCATGCTCTGCTTCAGTATGTCACAGTACATGTTGACATTCATGGTTCCCTCAATGAACTGTAGCTCCCCAGTGCCGGCAGCACTCATGCAGCCCCAGACTATGACACTCCCATCATCACGCTTGACTGTAGGCAAGACACACTTGTCTTTGTACTCCTCACCTGTTTGCCGCCACACACGATTAAGACCATCTGAACCAAATAAGTTTATCTTGGTCTCATCAGACCACAGGACATGGTTCCAGTAATCCATTTCCTTAGTCTGCTTGTCTTCAGCAAACTGTTTGCAGACTTTCTTGTGCATCATCTTTAGAAGAGGCTTCCTTCTGGGACGACAGCCATGCAGACCAATTTGATGCAGTGTGCGGCATATGGTCTGTGCACTGACAGGCTGACCTCCCACCCCTTCAATCTCTGCAGAAATACTGGCAGCATTCACACGTCTATTTCCCAAAAACAACCTCTGAATATGACGCTGAGCATGTGCACTCAACTTCTTTGGTCGACCATGGTGAGTCCTGTTCGGAGTGGAACCTGTCCTGTTAAACCGCTGTATGGTCTTGGCCACTAAGCTGCAGCTCAGTGTCAGGGTCTTGGCAATCTTCTTATAGCCTAGGTCATCTTTATGCACAGCAACATTTTTTTTTCAGAACCTCAGAGAGTTCTTTGCCATAAGTTGCCATGTTGAACTTCCATTGACCAGTATGAGAGTGTGAGGGTGATAGCACCAAATTTAACACACCTGCTCCCCATTCACACCTGAGACCTTGTAACACTAACAAGTCACATGACACTGGGAGGGAAAATGGCTAATTAGGCCCTATTTGGAAATTATCACTTAGGGGTGTACTCACTTTTGTTGCTAGCAGTTTAGACATTAATGGTTCTGTGTTGAGTTATTTTGAGGGGACAGCAAATTTACACTATTATATAAGCTGTACACTCACTACTTTACATTGTAGCAAAGTGTAATTTCTTCAGTGTTGTCACATGAAAAGATAGAATAAAATATTTACAAAAATGTGAGGGTACTCACTTTTGTGAGATACTGTATATCCACTTCCCGACCGCGTGCCGTGTTTTCACGGCGGCAGTCGGGATGCTGAGCGCGAATCGCCGTAAAAAGATGGCGATCTGTGAACAGCTGCTAGGGGGCACGCGCGCGCCGCCGCACTCCTGAGGATTGTGCCCGCGGCTCAGGCGGACCCGATGTCTGCCGGCGAGCCACGATGAGCGGCCACAGGGAAAGAACGGGCAACCGCCGATGTAAACACGGCGGTTCCCCATTCTGACAGTGCAGGCATGAGAGGCATGAGAGATCTAGTGAGAGATCTACTGATCCCTGTCACTGGGATCAGTTAGATCTCTCATGCCCATGGTAGCCCAACCCCCCCACAGTAAGAACACACCCAGGGAACACAGTTAACTCCTAGCTCTCCCCCCCAGGTTAACCCCTTCACTGCCAATGACATTTATACAGTAATCAGTGGACAAATATGAGGAAGAATATTAATCGTCCAAAACCGGTGAAAAAAACTGTTTTTTTATATATATTTTTTGGATTTGAATTTTAGCAAAAAGTAAGAAATTTGGATTTTTTTGCAAAATGGTCGCTCTTCTTTTGTTTATAGCGGCGATCAGAAATGACACAGAGGCGATCAAATAAAAAAAAAAAGTAGTCCCATGGGCGTCATACAAATTGGTGAATGGTTGGCCTTCCAAAAGGTCGAAATCCTGGTCTCATGAAAAACGCTAAACCGTGACGCAGCGAAATTGACTGTTAACGCGCCAACACGCTTCAACGTGGGTTTGTTTTAAACGCAGGAAAAAAAGGGTGTTTATCTCGAAAGAAAACCACCATAAACTAGCGGAGACACAGTAAAGACTAGCGGCGATATTTGTTTTCTTCTCGCTGGTAAAACGTTTTTTTAGGTTTAAAGAATGAAAAACGATTTTAAGTTTAGGTTTTT
>BLSH010302492.1:39758-68804 GCA_018402905.1 Glandirana rugosa | reverse complement strand
ATCCCCATTTATTTGTAGGGCACTTGCCCTAGTTTGAAGATGATTTTAGAACAGTTATATGGCTTCTACCGTTAATTAATACTTTTCAGACACAGTTTGAAGATGATCCACATTCACCTCCATTTTTGCTTTTTTTATGTTTTTATTTTTTTAAAAATATTTAAAGTTATTTCCCTGTCCCCATTTTTTTGTAGGGTGCTTGCCCTACCCTTACCCCCATTTTACTTCCTTTTGCAGCCCTCTGGGGCTTTCCAGGACTTTCCTACAGCCATTTTTGTGCCTAAAAGTTCGGGTCCCCATTGATTTCAATGGGGTTCGTTGTCCGTGCGATCGTTCGGGTTCCGTCCGGACCCGGACCCGGACTTTGTCCCGAGGTTCGGACGGACCAGCAGAACCCGAACTTCCAGGTGTTCGCTCAACTCTACTGCTGTCCAAAGGTGCCCCTATGCTCCTTCAATTAGAATGGGGGCACTCTTATACAGGAGGTGTGCTACTGGCCACATCACCGGGTGAAAACAGAGGGGAAAAGGACTATAAAAGAGAACTGATGCAGCCTCCACACCTAATGATTGTTAAGCTGCAATATATTATATTTTTGGTTTTGAGTTTAATAACACATTAACTTTCCAGTAATTAATAACTATTAAAATATTCATTTTAGCTGCTATGACACCTTTAACAATTGGATAATCTGTTTGCAAAAGTCACAATATCTAAAAACATGGAGAAACGTGTGCCAACATCCCAATTGCTAACAATATTTAGGAACTACATTTTTGTGGTGGGTCTGTTAAGTATGTACCAACATTTCTGGCATAAACTGTATTTATATTGAAAAAAAATATTTTTTTATTGTACAAAGTTAAAGAAGAAAAAAATTACACATAAAATCAAGGCTGACAATTATTACCCATTCCTCATGCAAGTGAAAAAAGTTGCACACTCACTGTTCATTCAAACATCGTAATGCTAACAGATCTTTCGAGACATGGTTTTATTCTTATGGAAAACCTAATGGGTTTCAAAGCATTCTTCTTCAGGGGTTAGAGTTGTAGTAAGTGGCTGATTAAATCTACAAATTGTTACTCTTTGTAAGTACAGTAAATTGATAAAGTGTTGAATTATTGGATGAAACATATACAGTGCCTTGAAAAATATTCATAACCCTTGACATTTTCCACATTTTGTTATGTTACAACCAAAAATGTAAATGTAATTTATTGGGTTTTTTTTGTGATAGACCAACACAAAGTGGCACATAATTGTGCAGTGGAAAGAAAAGGATAAATGCTTTTCAATTTTTTTTACAAATAAATATGTGAAAAGTGTGGCATGCATTTGTTTTCAGCCCTCCTGAGTCAATACTTTGTAGAACCGCCTTTCGTTGCAATTACAGCTGCAAGTCTTTTTAGGGAAGTCTCTGCCAGCTTTGCACACCTAGAGAGGACATTTTTGTCCATTCTTCTTTGGAAAATAGCTTAAGCTCTGTCAGATTGGATGGAGAACGTCTGTGAACAGCAATTTTCAAGTCTTGCCACAGATTCGCAATTGGATTTAGGTCTGGACTTTGAATAGGCCATTCTAACACATGAATATGCTTTGATCTAAACCATTCCATTGTAGCTCTGGCTGTATGTTTAGGATCATTGTCTGGCTGGAATGTGAACCTCTGTCCCAGTCTCAAGTCTTTTGCAGACTCTAGGAGGTTTTCTAAGATTGCCCTGTAGTTGGCTCCATCCATCTTCCCAGCAACTCTGACCAGCTTCCCTGCTGAAGAAAATCATCCACACAACATGATGCTGCCACCACCATGTTTCACGGTGGGGATGATGTGTTCATGGTGATGTGCAGTGTTAGTTTTTCACCACACATAGCATTTTGCTTTTAATCCAAAAAGTTCAAATTTGGTCTCATCTGACCAGAGCACCTTCTTCAACATGTTTGCTGTGTCCCCCACATGGCTTCTTGCAAACTGCAAACTGGACTTTTTATGGCTTCCTTTCAACAATGGCTTTCTTCTTACCACTCTTCCATAAAGGCCAGATTTGTGGAGTGCACAACTAATAGTTGTCCTGTGGACAGATACCCACCTAAGCTTTGGACCTCTGCAGCTCCTCCAGAGTTACCATGGGTCTCTTGGCTGCTTCTCTGATTGGTTGTAAATTCTAGTGACAAATTAAAAACAAACAAACTGCAAGACAATGCCTAATGAGCTAGTATGTATCGCATACTAGCTCATTATGAAATACCTTGGAACGAAGCTGTCGCAGCGGTCCCGAACACCGCTGTGAGCGGCGACATGCTTCTTCCAGGTTCCGCGGCTCCGGCCAATCACAGCGCGGGCTCCATCGCTGTGATTGGCAGGAGCAGCACTGACGTTACTCCTGTGCATGTGCGTGGGAGCCGTCGGTAGCGGCACACTTAGTGAAGAAACGCTCAGTAGGGCTGTTTCTTCACTGCGCATGTGCACATGTGGATACAGAGAATATCTCCTACACGGTGCAAGTTTAGGAGATAGTCTCGGAACCTACAGGTAAGTCTTATTATAGGCTTACCTGTAGGATAAAGTGGTTGTACTGAGTATACAACCACTTTAATGCTCTCCTCGCCAGGCCTGTCAGTTTAGGTGGATGGCCATGTCTTCATAGGTTTGCAGTTGTGCCATACTCTTTCCATTTTCGGTTGATGGATTGAGCAGTGCTCCATGAGATGTTCAATGCTTGGGATATTTTTTTTTATAACTTAACCCTGCTTTAAACTTCTGCACAACGTTATGTTATTGCTGACCTGTCTGGTGTGTTCCTTGATCTTCATGATGCTGTTTGTTCACTAAGGCCCTCTAACATACCTCTGAGGGCTTCACAGAACAGCTGTATTTATACTGAGATTAAATTACACACAAGCGGACTCTATTTACTAATTAGGTGACTTCTGAAGGCAATTGGTTCTACTAGATTTTAGTTAGGGGTATCAGAGTAAAGGGGGCTGAATACAAATGCACGACACACTTTTCAGATATTTATTTGTAAAAAATTTTGAAAAACATTTACCATTTTCCTTCCACTTCACAATTATGTGCCACTTTGTTTTGGTCTAACAAATAAAATCCCAAATAAAATACATTTACGTTTTTGGTTGTAACATGACAAAATGTGGAAGATGTCAAGGGGTATGAATACTTATTGAAGGCACTATAAATTATAACTATAATAAAAATTGTAAATTTTAGATGTTCTCTCTACCCCTGTAGAAGAATGCTTTGAAACGCATTGGGTTTTCCGAAAGAACAACGCCATATGTCTTGCAAGATTTGTTAGCATTATGATGTTTGATGTGTAATAATTGTAAGCCTTGATTTTATGTGTAATGTTTCTTTTTTAATTAGTGTACAATAAACATTGAAGCTTTTTTTTTATACAATACACCGTTTGTATCAGAAATTTTGGTACACATGCCTAAAAAGTCCCACCACAAAAATGTAATTCATAAATATTGTTTACAAAAGTCAAAAGACGTTAATTGCATTGACATCTTTAGATGAAATAAAAAAAAAAAAATGTTTACTTGGCAAATTAGGTAATGTTTTACGAAGTTTATTTTTAGTTCTTGCCTTCTTTGTAACTCAGTGCAAACCTAAACATGTTGTATTGTTCTCATGCAGTTCACAAGACAGAAGAATCAAAAAGTTCCTGTAAAACCTGGGGAAATCACCATTTTCAGACTTTTGATAACAGAGTTTACAATTTTCCTGGAACATGCAACTATTATTTTCTTCATCAGTGTGATACAGACTTCCCTGATTTCTCAATTAAAACACAGAGAATATTGGAAAAAGAAGCTAATATTGTGTATTTTACTTCGGTGGTCAGTGATGTCCGAATTGACGCGAGTCCAGTTGGGATCAGAGTAAATGACAAAGAGTAAGTGTAATTGTTTTATTTTTTCATTGAAAGTTTTGCCAATGTGGAAACCTCAACCGATTTAAAGAGACCCTGTTACTTTATCCATTCAGTCTAAAGGCCACCCAACCCGCTGATATCTATCTTCTGCACTGCATCACCAGTACGAAAAACTGTGCTTTCATGTACAGGGGAGCATGTGACCTTCTCATATGATACAGTGCTTGGGTCCAGCATCCTAAGTACTGTTATATGATAGAAGGGAGGTTGTCATCACTTCTCCTAGCCGACACTGGGTATTGTGCTGTTGGCTGGCGGCTGCAAAGGAGGAATAGATGGTGGAAGAATGCTGGCAATGTGAATATGTCATGTACCTGGTTGGAGGCCGAAGTGCTGAGAGGGCTTCCCTTGGGGCTGAGTAAAGAGCTCCCCTGAAGGTGGTAACAGGGAGTACTATGCTCAAAGAAGCAGGGGTTGCTAGCTGCGACAGGCTGGAGAGATAAGGAGAGTTCTGCTGGATTGCGGCTGATGAGAAGGATGCGCTGCTGGGCAGGAGTCCCTCAGGAGTACCAGATGATACTTGGCAGGAGGGAGAGCCAGGAGCAGAGTCAGAAGCCAGGCCAGTAGTCCTATGGAATATCAGCCAGGGGTAAAGCAGCAAGAGTCAGGAGTCACCTGGGGTCATACACTGGTAATCAGGAAGCAGCAGAGTCAGAGGAGCAAGCCAGAGGTCATAAACGGATCAGCAGGCAGAAGCAGAGTCAAGCGAACAAGCTGAGGGTCAAAGCAAGGAGTGGAGCCAAGGCAGGTCAAAGGCAAGCTTGATAAAAGGAAATCCAATGATAGCAGGAACAGGAACACATGGGGGAGTTGAAGATCATCCATCAACTAATGGCTGATGCTGCTGGCTTTAAATAGGTCACTAGGCGTCAGAATCTGTCAAGCATCGTGTGTGCATGGCGCATGCACATGCGCACTGGCACATGAATCTTCGCTGATCTTCGTTCCCGTGCAAGCATGTGCATTTGCATTGGCAAATGTCTATGTGCCAATCTGCTATTCCGCTGGGCATTAGCAGATATGCCAGTTTTTCCGTGAACCGTTCTCTCATTTTTGGGCAAGCAACGGTATCTATTTAAGCTTACATTTGAATTATGTTTGATTTTATTTAAAGCCCTGTCCCTCAGTAGAAAATATTCACCTTTGCATCACTCCCCCATTGGCCTGTTCAGTCATTGGAAGCTATGAATATACCCATTGTGTCCAAGCATAGAACAGTATGGAAATCACAGAATGTGACAACACTGCTGCTTAAAGTTACATGGGTGCTGGGGGACAATAAGCTTTATGAAAGTTTTGACTAGCTTCTTGGTCCTATGCGGAGCTGTTGCTCTTTTGCATTGGGAACACATTGTAAACACTTCCTCGGCACTGGAGCTATTCAGGAAACACTCAATGAATGCAAAGTGTTCTCTGATTGGCTGAGGTGGAGAGATGGAGCAGTGAGGTTCTGTATTCACTAAGCAGTAGGGTAGCTAGTGGAGATCATTGCAGTAGCAGCTCTTACTTCAGTGATTTTCAGCTTCCACGGGGATCCCAGAGTACATACGTTAGCTGGACCAATGTAACTAAGTAAATTTGCCATACCTAAGCTTCAGCTTTAAAGATAAAGCAAACATTTTACCTGGGTATGCAATAATTGACAATTGTAGGGACATTTCTTAGGGTCTAATAATGAAGGCTTCATTGGGAAATTCACCTGGTGAAACTTTTACTTTGCCAAGATGAGATTTTACTGCCATTCTACAGTCACTTTTTAACAAAATAGGCTCAGCTTGGCAACAACTTCACTTTTGTATTCATTTACCTTTCTCCCTTTTTGCAATATAGACATACATTTACATTTATATTTACATTTACATCTTAAATTAATTACCAGAAAGGGTGCATTTCACCTTTGTTTACCATCTTTTGCAGATTTCATTCATTTGTTAAAGTTAAAGACATTGAAATTAAAGACACATGCGAGTACTTTTCTATCGTAGGAAATGGCATAACCATTAAATGGAACTGGAGGGATTCTTTCACAGTGAGTTCACATTTATTTATTCTTGTTATATGTAAATAATTATAACTGTCATTTTGTTAATTTGTAGGTACTATGCTTATTTTCTTTTGTTCTTCCTCTATATAAATAGCTATTCCTTTCTACAATTACTATTTGTATGACCAGTACCATCCAACTCTGGTGCATGTCCTGTAGCAGATAAGGCCTCCTTACTCACAGATAAAGTTGTTGTTGATGCTGCTTACTTAAAGTGGAACTACAGGCAAACTTATTTTCATTTTAGATAGAGCAAGGGAGGTATATAACCCCTTCGTATTTTTTTTTCTCCATCTGTGTCCCATTGTGGAAATCTCCCATCACTTCCTGTCCCATAGCCAAAAATGAAATGAGAAGAAATCCCTGCAAATTAGGGGAATTCCTTGGGGTCCACCAGGTCACCAGAACTAGTGTCCTCATTGGAAAATTTCCTCTTTACTACTTTGGACCAATACACAAAATAAGGTCTATAAAGATGGATGAGCGAGCTTGGGGTGGAGGAACTTGACTGGCCTGCACAGAGTCCTGACCTTAACACCTCATCTCCTTTGGGATGACTGTGAGCCAGGCCTTCTCATCCATATTAGTGCCTGACCTCACAAATGCGCTTCTGAAAGGATGGTCAAACATTCCCATGGACACACTCCTAAACCTTTTGGACAACCTTCCCAGAAGATTTGAAGCTGTTATAGTAGCTGCAAAGGGTGAGCCAACTCAGTATTGAGCCCTACGGACTAAGACTGGGATGCCATTAAAGTTCATATGTGTGTAAAGGCAATATACAGTTGTGTTCATAAGCTTACATACCCTGGCAGAATGCATGATTTCTTGGTCATTTTTCAGAGAATATTAATGATAACACAAGAACATTTCTTTCACTCATGGTTAGTGTTTGGCTGAAGCCATTTATTATCAATCAACTGTGTTTACTCTTTTTAAATCATAATGACAACAGAAACTACCCAAATGACCCTGATCAAAAGTTTACATACCCTGGTGATTTTGGCCTGATGACGTGCACACAAGTTGACACAACGGGGTTTTAATGGCTATTAAAGGTAACCATCCTCACCTGTAATCTGCTTGCTTGTAATTAGTGTGTGTGTATAAAAGGTCAATGAGTTTCTGGATTCCTGACAGACTCTTGCATCTTTCATCCAGTGCTGTACTGACGTTTCTAGATTCAGAGTCATGGGGAAAGCAAAAGAATTGTCAAAGGATCTGGGGGAAAAGGTAGTTGAACTGTATAAAACAGGAAAGGGATATAAAAAGATATCCAAGAAATTGAGAACACCAATCAACAGTGTTCAAACGCTAATCAAGAAGTGGAAAATTAGGGGTTCTGTTGAAACCTATGTCAGGTAGACTAACTAAAATTTCAGCCACAATTACCAGGAAAATTGTTCGGGATGCAAAGAAAAACCCACAAATAACTTCAGGTGAAATACAGGACTCTGAAAACATGCGGTGTGGCTGTTTCAAGATGCACAATAAGGAGGCACTTGAAGAAAGATGGGCTGCATGGTCGAGACGCCAGAAGAAAGCCATTACTATGCAAATGCCACAAAGTATCCCACATATGATACGCCAAACAGCACAGAGACAAGTTTCAAACCTTCTGGCACAAAGTCATTTAGAGTGATGAGACCAAAATTTAGCTTTTTGTCCACAACCATAAAGGCTATATTTGGAGAGGAGTCACGTATTTGGACATTCCAACATGACAATGATCCAAAACACAAGGCCAAGTCGACCTGTCATTGGCTACAGCAGAATAAAGTGAAGGTTCTGGAGTGGCCATCTCAGTCTCCGGACCTCAATACCATTGAGCCATTCTGGGGAGATCTCAAATGTGTAGTTGATGCAAGGCAGCCCAATAATTTCCAGGAACTGGAGGCTTTTTGAGGAATGGGCAGCTTTACCATCTGAGAAGATAAAGAGCCTCATCCACAAATACCACAAAATACTTAAGCTGTCATTAATGTTAAAGGGGCAATACACGATATTAAGAACTAGGGTATGTGAACTTTTGATCAGGGTCTTTTGGGTAGTTTCTGTTGTCATTATGATTTAAAAAGATTAAACACAATTGATTGATAATAAATGGCTTCAGCCAAACACTAACCATGAGTGACAGAAATGTTTTTGTGTTATCATTCATATTCTCTGAAAAATGGCCAAGAAATCATAAATTCTGCCAGGGTATGTAAGCTTATGAGCACAACTGTATATATATATATATATATATGAGGGATTAGCTCTAGTGGGCAACACATTTCCTGGGTAAAAGGCAGTTAAGACAGCAGTTTCTAAAAATCTGGCTTGCAGCCAGGTTTATTGGGGCAAAGGTTGCATTTTAAACATAAAATAAATCCTTGCCATCCAGGCTCTAAGTAAAAAATTCAGGATACCTCTCTAAGCGGTGTTGGGCTTCTCCCAAACACCCACAAAACAAAGTTAGCTCCATGTGTCAGCTCTCTCAGGTTGATCGCTCTCAGAATCCCAGGAAAGAGTCAACCCTTGCTCTCTTCCTGGTCATTTAAACACCAGCTGCGAGTGGACCACAAAATCCGGACTGGAACCAGCCCTGCTATGGTGACTGGGAAAACCCGGGCCGGACTTCGCTTTAGTCTAATCCAAGTGAACGTATGCAAGGTGACAGATAGCGTCCGTCTACCACCTCGCCTTGAATAACGTCACAATACACACTGTATATTCACTAATGAAAATCCGCTGAATGGGACAGAGACAGCAAAATATATAATAAATGAATAAACTGATATGAGTCATTCCCTACTCTACACCACTTTGTACACTTTTTGCCTTTTTTGACTCATATCAGTCTATTCATGTATTATTTATTTAGCTGTCTCTGTCCTATTGGTTGGCTTTCTATTTAGTTACTATCCCGGAGGCACAAAAAGTGAGAAGAAATTCCCTCATAGTTGGCGCAAGAACATGTTTATGCTTTGGAAGATTTCCCCTCAACTCCTGTTCCTGTAAAATTTTGGATTTCCTATCAATTTCTGTCCTGTGACAATGGTCACAATGACAGATAGAAAAGATGCATCCCCCCAGAGGGGAACACAGGGTGTGATAAAAACATGACATAAAATACTAAAGAATAATAAATAATTAAGGTTGCTAGCTACAACTACATTTATTGATGCTGCATTTTATGTATACAGTATCTCACAAAAATGAGCACACCCCTCACATTTTTGTAAATATTTTATTATATCTTTTCATGTGACAACACTGAAGAAATGACACTTTGCTACAATGTAAAGTAGTGAGTGTACAGCTTGTATAACAGTGTAAATTTGCTGTCCCCTCAAAATAACTCAACACACAGCCATGTCTAAACCGCTGGCAACAAAAATAAATACACCCCTAAGTGAAAATGTTCAAATTGGGCCCAATTAGCCATTTTCCCTCCCCGGTGTCATGTGACTCGTTAGTGATAGAAGGTCTCAGGTGTGAATGGGGAGTGTGAATGGGGAGCAGGTGTGTTAAATGTGGTGTTATCACTCTCACTCTCTCATACTGGTCACTGGAAGTTTAACATGGCACCTCATGGCAAAGAACTCTCCAAGGATCTGAAAAAAAAAAAGAATTGTTGCTCTACATAAAGATGTCCTAGGCTATAATAAGATTGCTAAGAACCTGAAACTGAGCTGCAGCACGGTGGCCAAGATCATACAGCGGTTTAACAGGACAGGTTCCACTCAGAACAGGCCTCGCCATGGTTGACCAAAGAAGTTGAATGCACGTACTCAGCATCATATCCAGAGATTGTCTTTGCGAAATAGACGTATGAGAGCTGTTATCATTGCTGCAGAGGTTGAAGGGGTGGGGGGTCAACCAGTCAGTGCTCAGACCACACTGCATCAAATTGGTTTGCATGGCTGTTGTCCCAGAAGGAAGCCTTTTCAAAAGATGATGCACAAGAAAGCACGCAAACAGGTTGCTGAAGACAAG
This sequence comes from Glandirana rugosa, assembly GCA_018402905.1. NCBI lineage: Eukaryota > Metazoa > Chordata > Amphibia > Anura > Ranidae > Glandirana > Glandirana rugosa. The sequence continues at coordinate 58,820 of BLSH010302492.1, read as the reverse complement.
CAGACTAAGGACATGGATTACTGGAACCGTGTCCTGTGGTCTGATGAGACCAAGATAATCTTATTTGGTTCAGATGGTGTCAAGCGTGTGTGGCAGCAACCAGGTGAGGAGTACAAAGACAAGTGTGTCTTGCCTATAGTTAAGCATGGTGGTGGGAGTGTCATGGTCTGGGGCTGCATGAGTGCTGCCGGCATTGGGAAGCTACAGTTCATTGAGGGAACTATGAATGCCAACATGTACCATGCCATACTGAAGCAGAGCATGATCCCCTCTCTTTGGAGACTGGGCCGCAGGACAGTATTCCAGCATGTTAACGACCCCAAATACACCTTCAAGACGACCACTGCCTTGCTATAGAAACTGAGGGTAAAGGTCATGGACTGGCCAAGCATGTCTCCAGACCTAAACCCTATTGAGCATCTGCGGGGCATTCTGAAATGGAAGGTGGAGGAGCACAAGGTCTCTAACATCCTCCAGCCCCGTGATGTCGTCATGGAGGAGTGGAAGAGGACTCCAGTGGCAACCTGTGAAGCTCTAGGGAACTTCATGCGCAAGAGGGTTAAGCCAATGCTGTAAAATAATGGTGGCCACACAAGTATTGACACTTTGGGCCCAATTTGGACATTTTCACTTAGGGGTGTACTCACTTTTGTTACCCGCGGTTTAGACAATAATGGCTGTGTGTTGAGTTATTTTGAGGGGACAGCAAATTTACACTGTCTACTTACTACACTTACATTGTAGCAAAGTGTAATTTCTTCAGTGTTGTCACATGAAAAGGTATAATGAAATATTTACAAAAATGTGAGAGGTGTACTCACTTTTGTGAGATACTGTATATAAAATGCGTATTCACATGTATACTATTATAATGCATAACTGTCTGAGCTATTAAAACATCAACCCTCAACATTTTGTCATGTTACAACCAAAAACGTAAATGTATTTTAATGGAATTTTATGTGATAGATAGACCAACGCAAAGTGGCACATAACTGTGAAGTGGAAGGAAAATGATACATGGTTTTTCAAATTAAATAAATATGTGAACAGTGTGGCATGCATTTATATTAATCCCCCTTTACTCTGATACCCCTAACTAAAATCTAGTGAAACCAATTGCCTTCAGAAGTCACCTAATTAATAAATAGAGTCCACTTGTGTGTAATTTAATCTCAGTATAAATATAGCTGTTCTGTGAAGCCCTCAGAGGTTTCTTAGAGAACCTTAGTGAACAAACAGCATTATGAAGGCCAAGGAACACACCAGACAGGTCCGGGATAAAGTTGTGGAGAAGTTTAAAACAGGGTTAGGCTATAAAAATATATCCCAAGCTTTGAACATCTCACAGAGCACTGTTCAATCAATCATCTGAATATGGAAAGAGTATGGCACAACTGCAAACCTACTAAGACATGGCCGTCCACCTAAACTGACAGGCCAGGCAAGTACAGCATTACTCAGAGAAGCAGCCAAGAGGTCCATGATAACTCTGGAGGAGCTGCAGAGATCCACAGCTCAAGTGGGAGAATCTGTCCACAGGACAACTATTAGTAGTGCACTCCACAAATCTGGCCTTTATGGAGGAGTGGCAAGAATAAAGCCATTGTTGAAAGGAAGCCATAAGAAGTCCCATTTGCAGTTTGTGAGAAGCCATATGGGGGACACAGCAAACATGTGGAAGAAGGTGCTCTGGTCAGATGAGACCACAATTGGACTTTTTGGCCTAAAAGCAAAACACTCTGTGTGGCAGAAAACTAACACTGCATATTATCTTGAACACACCATCCCCACTGTGAAACATGGTGGCCGCAGCACCATGCTATGGGGATGCTTTTCTGCAGCAGGGACAGGGAAGCTGGTCAGAGTTGATGGGAAGATGGATGGTGCCAAATACAGGGCAATCTTAGAAGAAAACCTCTTAGAGTCTGCTACAATAGAATGGTTTAGATCAAAGCATATTCATGTGTTAGAATGGCCCAGTCAAAGTCCAGACCTAAATCGAATACATTTACGTTTTTGCTTGTAACATGACAAAATGTGGAAAACGTCAAGGGGTATGAATATTTTTTCAAGGCACTGTACTTCAGCGATAAATACCATTTTAAAACGAGTGATTATAAAATATATAGTAACATAAATTTGATTAGACAATACATACACATATTCATGCCAACAAAAATCACAATGGGGAGCATGAATTCACCAATTTTGTAGAACCTTGTGGAGTAAATTTATAAAAAAAATTACTGACCTGTTCACCTGAGATTCACCCTACATGTGACCCAAATTCTTTTGTCAACATTCACCCTATTATATAGCAAGATTAACAGACTATTGCCTAACATTAGGCCATGAAACTTACATTTTCTGGCATTGGCCAACATCTGTTCTTCGAAAAAAATTGTGAATGCTACTTTCACTGCACATTGAGCTGACATTTCTTACAACTGTGTATAAATAAAGTTGGCCTGTTTTCAGTAGAAAATGCAGTGATTGCTTATTAAGAGTGCTGAACCCTTTTCAATACAGGTGAAGCACTTTAGCCCCTGTACATCTGTACTTTTTACTGATTTATGTTAAATGAAGGCGCAAACTGCAATGAAATTGGCAGTACAAATTGCACTGATGTGCAGCTTTGAAATTGCAATTTCAAAGCCGCACCAATGTGAACGGGGGCTTAAGGTTAGCTTTTTAAATTTTTTAACAGGTTGCATGACAGTATAAATGCAGGGTTTAGGCTAAGGCTAAGCTCTTTTCAGATAATTGCTAAATCAGCAAATCCATGTGCATGCAGCTCATCCTTTTTCTTGGTTGGCCCCATTTAGAGCAATAACAAACAGTAGTGCCTAATATCATATTTAGGCCGGATTCACACTAGTGCGATGCCAGAGATTGCATGTGATTCGCACTGCATTGCTGTGCACATCACATGCGATGTCTGTGCGATGCAAACTCAATCATACAAACTGTATGGCTGAAATCGCATTGTATTTGCACCAAAATGGCGCAGGACCCTATTTTTGGTCTGCACTGAAATAGAATCACATGGGTGTGAACACCCATGTGATCTGATTCCTGTACCATTTCACAGTTTGCACGGCGATCTGCGAACCGATTTGGGGGTGTCATTAACTTTACATTGAGACCCACAGTGGTTCACAGATGTCAGTGTGAACTTCCTGCGATTCAGGTGCGATGCGGGAACCTGCATAGGAATTGCAGAGTTTCCCACATTGCACCAGTGTGAACCAAGCCTCCAGAGGTTTTTCCAACAGCTGTTCACCTGGCCCAACCCACTCCAAACTGTTAAGTGAAAGCTTTTTCCTCTTCTTGAGTAGTAACATGGCAATGTAGGTGTTGGCTATGCATCTCAATATTGTTTTTCGCGAATATTATGTTATATGCATTTCCTCTTTAGGTGGAGCTTGACAATCGCTACAGGAATTCTACATGTGGTATGTGTGGTAACTTTGATGGGGACCTGTCCAATGATCTCCAAATCAATGGTTAGTAATATCATTATTTAAACTCTAGTGTAACTATCTTGATATAATATTATGGATTTGTAACATTGGTCAATATTGTTCCTAGCTTTGCTTTGGGCTCATGTATGAAAACAGTTCTAAGGGATAATTTTCTGTTTTCTATGGCAACCAGTCAGCTTATATTTTAGTACAGCTTAACATGTTAGGACAAATCTGGATCTCAACACGTTTGCATCAGAAAGTCTTTCATATTTGATAGCTGTTCTGTATGACTTATTATAATTTTAAAACTTTGCAGATAAGACCAGGCCTTTTCTTCCAATTTTGGTTTGGCTGTAAAATCTGCTTTTTTTTGTTAGAAAATGACTTAGACCGCCTAAACATCATATATTTTTTAACACAGGCCATAGAGAATAAAATGGGGAGTTTTGCAAGTTTTTATGTCACACTGTATTTGGCATGCAGTTTTTCAAATGTTATTTTTTATTAAAAGATTACACTTTAATGTAAGCTTTAAAATCACACAAACACAATATAATACCCAATTTATTGCTAAAATATAACAGATGGTGTTAGGCTGAGTAAATAGATACCCAACATGTGCATGCTCGTGGAATAGTGCCACACGACGGTATTTAAAAATCTCCATAGGCAACACTTTAAAAACCTTTACAGGTTACCAAGGTCTGATGCTAGAATTATTGCTCTTGCTCTGGGGTTTGTGGCAATACCTCACACGTGTGGTGCAAGCGCTGCTTACTTATGCATGTGGGACCAAAACCTGCATTCACCTTTGTGTGCAAGCATGGGGATTTTGGGGTGCTTTCATTTTATTATTTATTTATTTTATTTTTACACTGTCTCTTTAGTTTCTTTTGACACTTTTATTGCTGTCACAAGGAATGTAAACATCAATTGTGATAACAATAAGCCGAGACAGGTCCTCTTTATGAAAAGATCTGGGGTGTATCAGACTCCAGATGTCTCCTCTGTCCTTAAAAGCATCTGATCACACCAAGATCAATGTGATTAGATGCTTTCCCAATCTAAAATGGCACAGTTTACATCCAGCAAAACTGGAAGTGACAAAATACTCATTGCTTCTGCTTTCCTATACCATAGAGATCATTGGGGACATTCCGTTTCCCGATCACCTCTATGGTAAGCTGGCGGAACTGCCATCTTCAGTGCCAGACTCCCCGACGGCACAGGAGAGCCTGGAGGGCACCGGTGGGGAGCCCGGAGAGCTAATTAGCCATTAGGATTGTAAGAGATAAAGAAGTGGTGATACATATAGACAAAAAAATGGCTGCCACGTCCAAATATACAATAGAAACTAGAAAATGGGAAAATCCCAAAGGATAATTAATCCCTCTGAACTTTGAAGGCAGGACAGGTAATCAAGGTATTTCAAAATGAAAAAAGGGGAGGAAATAAAGTATAAAATGGAAATTTTTATTCGTACAAAAAAATATTAGTAAAAAAGAGGCAAAATAAGCCAATAAAGTAATACATGTTTCTTCATATTACAAAGACACATATAGGCATAGTTACCAATAGCACAATATGAGATATAAAATACAGAATACCACAATTACATCATCATAAGAGCAGTTAGACTCGATGCATTTGGGATTTGCACATAGGAATGACCACTGTTGATGGCAGGGTCCAAGGGCAATATCACAAACATCCCAACATGTTTCGGTTAATCCTTCTTCAGGGGATAAAGAGCATCAAAGTGCAGCAAGGGTAAGCTGTCTGTGAAAGATCAAATTGTATGTGAATATAGCATTGTTTTGTATAAACATATTGCAGAGATAAACTATATAGTAAACTGAGTGAATGAGCGTTCATCAAAGGAATACGTGACACACTTACATGTATACTGGTGGCACCCAACAACCAAACAGATGTCAGCCCATATAGGTCTGGAAAAAGGGATCCAGACGACCGCAGAGGGTGCGAGTACCTCAAAGGGGGGAGCAAGTGATATTATGCGACCACAAGAGGCCCAGGGTGGCTGTGCCAGCCTACCCCCACAAGGTGTGTGTATGTACTAAAAAGAAAAAAGAAATGTAGGAATATATATATGCAGTATACAATGTGTGCCTTTGTTGAAAAGTTTGAAGAGTATGTAAGCAAGAGATAAAGTACCTTGAATTGTGCCATATAGTACCTAATTGAACAAAGAATGGTCACAACACATTCCCTAATAAGGGTTATGTGAGGGTACCAAAACTCAAGTACCATCAGTTGTAAAAAAGTAATTTTATGCGAAATCTGTTATAGCGGTTGCAAGTATAAGAAACAAACAAACAGCCTACCAACCGCATGCTAATTATAAATGGGATTGAAGGTACCAAGGCCCTAATCAAGGGATAAAGGGTATATAGATCCTAACATTGCATTACCTGGTCCGTGCGGTCAGTGTAAATCCGGGCTGCATAAAGGCAGCTGGGTACTGACCTGACTATAAATAGAACATAGGTGTCCACGGCAGCCAATCCGAAAGAACGCTGACAGGTGCTGGCCATTCGCATAGTGTGGACAAATAAGTCCGCGCGAACGAATGCCCTGGGTCTCTCCGGAGTGAACGACACGCGGCGCGACCCCGCTCAAAAGGGCGGGATGACGTCATGCGTCGTACCTCCGCCGGCCATAGGGTCGAGGCGGCAAGCTCCAGTGGAGCCTACCCGCCGGGTGGCGCATAATACCCCCGCAAGAGGGAGCACAGGCGACCCCTAGCGGTAAATGCTGGAAGTGAGCATGTAAAACTGTGGGTGCAAAGCCAGAACATGGACAAATAAACATGAATAAATATAAATATAAATTATAAAAATAAATGTAAATGAAAATAAATATAAATAAAAATAAAAATGAAATTAAATAAAGATAATGGTAATCATGAAAAAAAAAAAGAGGGAAAAAGGAAAAAGGAAAAAAGCTGAATAAAAAGGAGAGGAAAGGAGCCAAGACGGAAAATTAGTAGGAGTGTGTAAACGTTTATAAATTGAGTTCACACACCCCCCGATGTGAAGCCTGGGAGGAAAGGTTTGTAACTGCAGATCTCGTTGAGTCCAGGAGGGGACGTAGCTTGAAGTATATGGATCCACCGCAGCTCACGCTGGAGGAGCTGCTTGTTGAAATCACCTCCGTGTGAGCTATAGTGGACCCGTTCTAAAGCTAAAAAATATACTTTGGGGAGAAAAGTGGGATGAATTGTGTCGACCTAGAGGAGTGTCAGGATCATGTTTAGTTATGGACAAGGTATGTTGGTATATCCTTTTCCAAAATTCATTTTTGGTTTTACCGACATAGTAACCTCCGCACTCACAAGAGAGGAGGTAAACGATGCCGGGGGTTTTGCAGTTCACAAAATGTTTAGGGCGAAAAACTTCTCGATTGGGCAATATAATTTTATTGCGTCTGTCCATATATTGGCAATAATTGCATCCCCCACAGGAGAAGGTAGCATAACGTATGCATGGGTCTCTCCTGTGGGTGTTGTATTCACTTGAGACCAATCTGTCGCCGACCGAGGGAGCCCTATGGTAAGCCACAGCTGGTACATCAGGGACAAATGGAGATAGTTGAGAGTCCATGGTAAGAAGATGCAAATATTTGCCCAAGATGCGTTTGATTTGTTTGTGCTGATTTGAGGAAGTAGTGACTATTCGTGTAGTTGAATCCGAAGTAGGTATTTTTTTCTTATTAAGAAGGTCAGCACGGGGAATGCTCTTGACCCTCCTGAAGGCACGCTTCAAGGAGGCTCTAGAGTAGCCACGTTACAATAATCGTATTTGTAGCTCATTAGCCTCTAGGATTGCTTTTACAAAAAGCAGAATCACCTGAAAAAAAAATATCGGGGTGATGCCTATAGCTGTAGGCATTATTCTGGTATACTAATTGAAACAGTAGAAGTAAATGTACATTAGATGGTCTTCAAGTGGTTAAAAAAATCCTTCCTTCCTATCTTCTTTCTTTCATCCCTTCTTCAGCATTGGTAAATGTATTTAGAGAAACGAACATGTATAAAAAAATCCATTCTTCATTCTTCCTTTTTTTTTTACCTTTTTCAATGATTCTATTTTATCTTGCACTTTCCTCTGCCGTTACCACTTCTCCTTTTCTCTTCTCCCCTCTTGTCCAGTACTGTTTTCTCCACTCTTCACCATGCCAATCCCACCATCTTTTTATTTCCTCTTCTCACCGCTTCCCACCCCTCCTCTCCTTTCTATTCCTATCCTTTGCTTTCTCTTTCTCCCCACACAATGTTTTATGTTTTTATATTTGATCTATAGGAATCAATGTCTCTAACATAATGTATGGAAACAGTTATAAGGCCAGTATACCTGAACACGAATGCTCAGATGTTATAGATAACTCTTTAGAACACAACCTTAAAGAAGAGGAAAACAAATGTGAGCAGCAGGTTAGTGTGATGGAGCAGATCCAATTATATATCATTATTACATTATAATCACTGGCACTTCCAAACAGAATAATTAGGAGTAACAAGTATGGGACTATTAGATTAAAGTGTTACTAAACCCACAACAGTAAAATCTGTCTGTGTATGCAGAATAGCATGCTTGCTATACTCACTGTGCAACTTAAGGGGTTAATCCTCTGTTTTGTGTAAACATGATGTTTGATCTTGTATGGCCAGATACTTCCTGCTTGCCCTGTCTACTATATTAGACTCTACTATACTATACTATACTACATGCAGGCAGTGTGGAAACATTGCACATGCTCTGTTCGATCTTCCTGTTTCACATGGACACAGACTACAGTGCATTTCTAGAGGCAGTGTTTGTTTATTTGTGAACTGAGCATGTCATTGGCAAAGCACCAATCAGCTCTGGCCAGATTGTGGGTGAAGGGTCACTGATGCAAAGGAAGCTACATCATCAGAGAAATCTCCTCCTATATGAACATTGTGGAAACACTGGCTACTTGCAGTTTATCACCTGACTGCAATATACAGATGAAAAAAAGGTATATAGCAGCAGTATTTTGATATAAAATGAAGATTTAGAAGCTGTGTGCACTGTGGGGGTGGGAGGGGGGGGGGGGCGGATAAATTGTTTTTATATTGCTGGGTTTAGTAACATTTTAAATATATGATTAATTATTATTCATGAATATAAAAAATGTGGCTGTTTTTCAGAATTACTTTACCTTCCAGAAAGTGCAAGTTCATAACCCAAAAGCTATTTGTCCTCCCCTTTCCTGTTCCAAGTTGTTCATAGTTCAAAGCTGGTGATATATTTTTTTGGGGGGGGTGGCAATCTTTTCTCCGACACCCCACCCCCTCTGGTGGTTGGTCGGGTCTCCCTTACCCCCCCCCGGTCAGTCGATCGGTCCCCCCACTTACCCCATCTAGGTCGCGGGCTTCCTCCGGGCAGCGTGCGGCGGCTTCACCCTGCGTCTCCTCCTTCCTCAGCTTCACGGCGGCACGGATTCCCCTGCGTCTCCTCCCTCTTCCTCCTTCCTTTTCAGTTTAAAAGGGAAAGGTGAAACCTGTCACAAATTTTCAAGCTGCTGCTTTTTTTTTTTTTATGATGGACCTCAAGTGTCAGATCACTCATATGGAGCCATGCCAATTTAATAAAGACTGCGCTGGAAAAAAAGCTCAATATGTGTAAAAAGTGTAAAAAATTATTATGGAACCTTCAAATTTAAATAAAGTGACAATGCCACCCAGAATAAATAAAATACCCCAAGATATATATATATATATATATATATATATATATATATATACTGCAATAACAAATGCTGACCAATCATAAATAAAGTGTAAAATACAAAGTTCAAATAATGCCCAAAGTGCAATCCCCACAAAGTAAATAATAACGAAAAAAATGTCATTTTCTCTCCTCCCAAAAAAAGATACTATGAAGTGATATTGTGATATAGTACCCGCTGCTGATCCAAACGAATTAGATCCCATATCCGTAGCGCGGATTTATTATACATGCATATGAAGCCATTGGATGCTCGTATTCGTTTTCTACAATTATTCAATTACAGGATGGCATTGGAGTGAAAACTATATAACTCATACTTTGGTTCCATCTTCAGATAAACAAATCATCCCTCTGACTATTTTCAGCAGGTCACTCCCTTTAGATGCCATTCTTTAGAAATTAGTAATTTCGGAGTTTTTTATTTTCATTGTCAGCAACAGCAAGAGAAGTCATTGCTGAGTCTTTGTCTTTTTTAGCTTCTGTTTCCGAATTTACCCTGTTTATCCAATGAATGATCAGATGCATTTTTGCTTTCCTTTATATGTTTGCTTGGAGTTATTTTTTAATAATGCATTCATTTACAAATGTCTTGTTTTACTATAGAGGAAGCAGTGTGATGAGATAATGTCGAGTATGGGGGACTGCAAATACAAGCTGAAATCTTATCGGGATTTTTTGGACACCTGCAAAGAGGACTTGTGCCATTGCACTTCTGAAAATAAAACCCAGTGTCTGTGTAGCAACCTGAACCAGTTTTCCAAAGACTGCGTAAAAGCAAGGGGGCATCCTGGGAACTGGCGGCGTTCAGATTTCTGCTGTGAGAATTTGTTTGTTTCCTTAAATTTAAAAAAATTCATTAATAAATGTTTGTTTTGATAGTTTGGGAGCCTATGTGTGTTTGGAAAGATCTTTAGCTCTTTTAGTTAAATACCTTTAGCTTTTGGTTGACCTGAAATCTGAATATCTAGTAATAATCTACTAACCTAACTGCACTTTTATGTACACTACCTTCACCTTGATAAGGTGACCCATATGTGCCTTCCTGTCTGATTTGGGGTTTTGAGGGATTGGAGGAGAAGAGGTTTCTCACTAAATTGAAAAAAAAATGCCTCCTTCTTCCCCATGTTCAACGTCTGTGCACTGCATTTTTTATCCATTCTCCCAAGAACGTGACAATGAAGAGATTTGACTTTGATGGCCTTGTTTTAAAAAAATGCCTAAAAATGTAATTTGCCCTACTGTCTGGCATCAATACTTTTTGAGTTATAGCCTCAGAACAAGCATCTTGGAAATGAGTGCCAGAACAGTTACAGAATTCTCTATCAGTATACTTATTGTAATTCAAAGACTGAAGAAACCAGTGCATCAGCATTAAAGGCAGCCAATGATCATTTTTAAAAACGAAAGGAATTCAGCATTGGTAACCTCCATGATTCACTAATGACATAATACCTTTAAGAGATGCTTATGTACCAATGTATTCTCCACCAAGTAACTTTCTTTATCTAATGCATGAAACATCTTGCTTTTTTGGACCTAATGTAAGTCTAAATGAGCATTAATTAAAATTAGCTGGTTTAAAAAACTGAAAACCATGCTAAAACAAATGTCTCAGTAATATGCACACGTCAAGCTTCCACATATTTTCATGTTCATCACTTGTTCTTTTTCTCTTCTAGTTGAATACTGTCCTGCGTCCATGGAATTTCTTGAGTGTGTTTCTCGTTGTCCTGATACTTGTTCAAACCCAGATGCCAGTAATTTGTGCATTGATGATTGTGACGAGGGATGTGCTTGTCCACCAGGTAATATTTTTTTATATAACTGTTTATTTAAGGAAGAGTTTCTAAATTTATGAGGAAAATCATAGAAAAGGGATGAAAAGAAAATACATTCCATAGGTTTTATATATCACAGCAACATATGGACGTCCAAAGTATGATACTTCATGTAATATTGAAAAACTGCTTTCAATAATATAAAAATATCAGCTGGGTGGGCTGCTGTATGGCTACTCAAATACCTTCAAAACAGATCAGTCCATTAAGTAGTATACAAATACAAAAAAGTTAGTGGATTAATACATACAGTATCTCACAAACGTGAGCACACCCCTCATATTTTTATAAATATTTTATTCTATCTTTTCATGTGACAATACTGAAGAAATTACACTTTGCTACAATGTAAAGTAGTGAGTGTACAGCTTGTATAACAGTGTAAATTTGCTGTTCCCTCAAAATAACTCAACACACTGCCATTCATGTCTAAACCACTGGCAACAAAAGTGAGTACACCCAAATGTCCAAATTGGTCTCAATTAGCCATTTTCCCTCCCCGGTGTTGTGTGACTCATTAGTCTTACAAGGTCTCAGGTTTGAATGGGGAGCGGGTGTGTTAAATTTGGTGTCATCGCTCTCACTCTCTCATACTGGTCACTGAATGTTCAACATGGCACCTCATGGCAAAGAACTTACTGAGAATCTGGAAAAAAGAATTGTTGGTCTACAGAAAGATAGCCTAGGCTATAAGAATATTGCCAAGACCCTGAAACTGAGCTGCAGCACGGTGGCCAAGACCATACAGCGGTTTAACAGGACAGGTTCCACTCAGAACAGGCCTCGCCATGGTCGACCAAAGAAATTGAGTGCACATACCAGCATCATATCTAGAGGTTGTCTTTGTGAAATAGACTTATGAGAGCTGCCAGCATTGCTGCAGAGGTTGAAGGGGTGGGGGGTCAGCCTGTCAGTGCTCAGACCATATGCCGCACACTGCATCAAACTGATCTGCATGGCTGTTGTCCCAGAAGGAAGCCTTTTCTAAAGATGATGCACAAGAAAGCCCGCAAACAGGTTGCTGAAGACAAGCAGACTAAGGATATGAATTACTGGAACCATGTCCTGTGGTCTAATGAGACCAAGATAAACTTATTTGGTTCAGATGGTGTCAAGCAAGTGTGGTGGCAACCAGGTGAGGAGTACAAAGATAAAATGTGTCTTGCCTACAGTCAAGCATGGTGGTGGGAGTGTCATGGTCTGGGGCTGCATGAGTGCTGCCACCACCGGGGAGCTACAGTTCATTGAGGGAACCATGAATGCCAACATGCACTGTGACATTCTGAAGCAGAGCATGATCTCCTCCCTTTGAAGACTGGGCCGCAGGGCAGAATTCCAACATGATAATGATGCCAAACACACCTCCAAGACGACCACTGCCTTGCTAAAGAAGTTGAGGGTAAAGGTGATGAACTGGCCAAGCATGTCTCCAAACCTAAACCCTACTGAGCATCTGTGGAGCATCCTCAAACAGAAGGTGGAGAAGCGCAAGGTCTCTAACATCCACCAGCTCTGTGATGTTGTCAGGGAGGAGTGGAAGAGGACTCCAGTGGCAACCTGTGAAGCTCTGGTGAACTCCATGTCCAAAGAAGTTAAGGCAGTGCTGGAAAGTAAATGTGGCCACACATAATATTGACACTGTGGGCCCAATTCAGACATTTTCACTTAGGGGTGTACTCTCTTTTGTTGCCAGCGGTTTAGACATTAATGGCTGTGGGTTGAGTTATTTTGAGGGGGCAGCAAATTTACACTGTTATACAAGCTGTACACTCACTACTTTACATTGTACCAAAGTGTCATTTCTTCAGTGTTATCTAAATCTAAAGAAAAGGAGGAAGAGGGAAAGACACTCAGCGTATTTTAACCCAATGTAATTAGGAGCTACTCAGTGTTAAGTAATTGTCCCAGATGTCCCAAATAGCAGAAGATTGTTATTTAATCTAGCTGTGAGGTATTCCATATACAGTATTTCACTTCCCTAACATGGAGTATCAAATCACAAATCATTGGGGGGATGTCTATTTCCACCGGACGGTGATTAAAGTGATTGTTATTTTTATACAAAAAAACAAGACTTTACAAACATGTCATACTTACCTGCCCTGTAGAGTGGTTTTGCACAGAGCAGCCCAGGTCCTACTCTTTTCGGGTCCCTGTTCAGCTCTCCTGGCCCCTCCCTCCTGTCGAGTGCCCCCACAGCAAGCAGCTGGGGGGCACCTGAGCCGAGCTGCAGCTCCATGTGTCCATTCAGACAGGCCCAGTAACACTTCTCATTTCAGGATGTAAGAGATTTAGGAAATGGTTCTAGCATTTTAATAGCTAGCGCATGATATACAGTTGTGCTCATAAGTTTACATACCTTGGCAGAATTTATAATTTCTTGGCCATTTTTCAGAGAATATGGATGGTTACACAAAAACATTTCTTTCACTCATGGTTAGTGTTTGGCTGAAGCCATTTATTATCAATCAACTGTTAACTCTTTTTTAATCATAATGACAACAGAAACTACCCAAATGACCCTGATCAAAATGTACATACCCTGATGATTTTGGCTTGATAACATGCACATAAGTTGACACAAAGGGGTTTGAATGGCTATTAAAGGTAACCATTCTCGCCTGTGATCTGCTTGTAATTAGTGTGTGTGTATAAAAGGTAAATGAGTTTCTGGTCTCCTGACAGACCCTTGCATCTCTCATCCAGTGCTGCAATGACGTTTCTGGATTTTGAGTCATAGGGAAAGCAAAAGAATTGTCAACGATCTGCCGGAAAAGGTAGTTGAACTGTATAAAACAGGAAAGGAATATAAAAAGATATCCAAGGAATTGAGAATGCCAATCAGAAGTGTTCAAACTCTAATCAAGAAGTGGAAAATGAGGGGTTCTGGTGAAACCAAACCACAGTCAGGTAGACCAACTAAAGTTTCAGCTACAACTGCCAGGAAAATTATTCGGGATGCAAAGAAAAACCCACAATTAACTTCAGGTGAAATACAGGACTCTCTGAAAACATGTGGTGTGGCTGTTTGAAGATGCACAATAAGGAAGCACGTGAAGAAAGATGGGCTGCATGGTCGAGTCACCAGAAGAAAGCCACAAAGTATCCCGCTTACAATACAGCAAACAGCACAGAGACAAGCCTCAAACCTTTTGGCACAAAGTCATTTTGAGTGATGAGACCAAAATTTAGCTTTTTGGCCACAACCATAAACGTTACATTTAGAGAGGAGTCAACAAGGCCCGAGAAACACGCAGGTGGATCGCTGATGTTTTGGGGATATGTGAGCTACAAAGGCACAGGAAATTTGGTCAAAATTGATGGCAAGATGAATGCAGTATGCTATCAAAAAATACTGGAGGAACATTTGCATTCATCAGCCAGGAAGCTGCACATGGGACGTACTTGGACATTCCAACATGACAATGATCCAAAACACAAGGTCAAGTTGACCTGTCATTGGCTACAGCAGAATAAAGTGAAGGTTCTGGAGTGGCCATCTCCCTCTTCTGACCTCAATATCATTTTGCCACTCTGGGGAGATCTCAAACGTGCAGTTGATGCAAGACAGCCCAAGAATTTCCAGGAACTGGAGGCTTTTTGCCAAGAGGAATGGGCAGCTTTACCATCTGAGAAGATAAAGAGCCTCATCCAGACATCCACAAATACCACAAAAGACTTCAAGCTGTCATTGATGTTAAAGGGGGCAATACACGGTATTAGGAAACTGGGGTATGTAAACTTTTAATCAGGGTCATTTGGGTAGCTTCTGTTGTCATTATGATTTAAAAAGAGTAAACACAGTTGATTGATAATAAATGGCTTCAGCCAAACACTAACTATGAGTGAAAGAAACGTTTTTTGTGTTATCATTCATATTCTCTGAAAAATTGCCAAGGAATCATAAATTCTACCAGGCTGTGTAAACTTATGAGCACAACTGTATGTCAGAGATCAAGGCTTTTCTAAAGGGTCCTTCCACCAAATATTCTTTCAAAAGGAGTTAAACAGACAAAAACAATATCTCTCGTAAGGGACTGTGCATAGTGTTGAATCTGTAGATGGCACTATAAAAAGAAGAGGTTGGAAGATTATATTTATTCTGAAGGTTGAAGGATGGTAATAGCCGAAGCGTGCAATCAACCTTATCCCTAAATTTAAACAACAAATTTTCCAAGGCAATATCATATATGTAGGTAAACTATCAGGAATATTTGGGTTACAAAGAAAAGAAGTCAATAAGTAATTTGTAGAGGTTAGATGGAAATGATCTCTGGTGTATTGCCAAAAAAATTGGTAAATTGAATCAGGGCCAGTAGAGTAATATCTGAATACAGTGAGAGCCTCAGAGGAAGGAGTTAGGGTGTATAATAGGAGTCAACCACAACTTTTCTAATTCCGTCCAACGGTTGTACGAACCATAGGTGGTCCAAGAAGCTAGATGCCGAAGGCGTGCTGCATAATAATATAGTGTGATGTTGAGCACCCCCAGGCCTCTTCGAAATCTAAGTGTACACATCAGCTTCCTGGACAATCTATGTCTCCTATAATACCAAATAATATCAAGCAATACTGATTGCAGCTTTTTAAGGTCTATAGAAGGTGCCTTAACAGGGAGGGTCTCAAACAAATATAATGCTTGGGAACTATCAACATTTTCACCATGGCTTTGCGACCCATTAAAGAAATAGTTTTGAGTAAGCTTATACAAGGGGGGATTTCATTTGTAAAAGGACAGATAGGTGGGCGTGATATGTACCCCAAGGTATTTAAGCACATCTGTCTTGCAGCTATATTTAAAGGTAGCTTGAGATAAGTGGGGTTTTGGTATATTAATAGGGAGGGCCTCAGTTTAAGTGATATTGATTTTGTAGTCAGAAAGTATTTTTTTTTTTTAAATGCTTAAAGTAGAACATTAAAAATGTTCAATTCCTTTAAATAAATAAATAAATTAAATGGGCTGTGCTAATCCTGCCTGTGAAGAAGTTCATTTGTGATGAACAGAAAGTGCCCCAAAGACTTTTCTATGTAAATTAGGGGACATTTGTTGGGGGCTGCATGCTGTTTTGTTTTTTTTTAAGCAAAGGAGCTGGCAATGACATGTGTCAAAGTAATTTGCTGGCAATTTAAACTGATCCACTTTTTCTCTTTGTAAATGTAATATGTCGCTGAAGCACATGCTACAAAAATGAAAAAGAGTCTCTCACAAAATGCACAAAATGCATACCAGATCTTTTGAGCCTGGAATGGATTTCAAGGGGTTACATCGCAGTAAAAAAATGCATGAGGTCCCCCAAGGAAATTCATACCAGACCCTTCAGGGACTCCATGCAACAAAAAAAACCCCAAAACTAAAAAACAACAAAAAAAATACCTGAGGTCCACCTAAGAAACCATACCCAACCATTAATCCAAGCCTGCAATCTGACTGACCTGAAATCATACCCTCCTGAATTATACCAGGCCACATGCCCCCAACATGGGGGGGGGGGTGTTTTCTTTGGCAAAGCACCTTGCCCCCATGTTAATGAGGACAAGGACTTCATCCCCACATTTATTGCCAGGTGGTTGCTGGGAACTGTGGGCAGAAGGCTTATTAAAATCTTGAAGCCTCCTGTAATAAGGGGCCCTCCCCTACGTGAATGAATATGGGTATAGGGTACAAAATGTATGTAACCTAGAAATAAAGACACTCAAATGCCTGACAAGTTCTTTATTCAAAAAAAATTCAAATTCCCAAAAAATTAAATCCATCCTCAAGCACGACTGCCGCTGTCATTGGCTATATAAAGGAAGGGGCTGGGATAGGGGTGATGTTATTGCCAAAATATAGCCACATAGCCATATTTAGCCAATGGTGTAATGCTCCTTTACCCCACCCATTGTCTTATGTGGCTGGGAATTTCTTGCCATGTAAGTGAATATGCCGGGTGATGTCAGTGACTGGAAGGACTAGAGTTGAGCGAACACCTGGACGTTCGGGTTCTGCGGGTCCGAACGAGTTTTGGGAAAAAGTCCGGGTTCGGCACCGAACGTTGCCCGAACGTTATCCCGGACCCCGAACCCCATTGAAGTCAATGGGGACCTAAACTTTTAGGCACACAAATGGCTGTAACAAAATCCTGGCAAGTGCTAGAGGGCTGCAAAAGGAAGTAAAATGGGGGTAAGAGTGGGGCAAGTGCCCTGCAAAAAAAATGGGGATAGGGAAAATAAATTAAAATAAAAAAAAAAATGGGAAGGGGGGGATGGATGTGGAGTAGGAGCCTAGAGGTTGACTAGGCCGTGACCATGGCAGTGTAGGTGGAAGTGGCGGTGGTCGAGGAGGAGGAGGAGGTAGCCAACACTGTTTTTTTTTGTTTGTTTATAATTGGGGTAGCCCCCAAAATATTGAGGCCTATGCAAAAAACAACATACGAATGGCTGAGTCCGGTCTAAATGTTTATTCTGCACAAGGTACAGACAAGTCTTGTGGGATCCATGCCTGGTTCATTTTAATAAAGGTTAGCTTGTCCACGTTGGCTGTGGACAGGCGGCTGCGCTTGTCTGTGATAACTCCCCCTGCCGTGCTAAACACTCGTTCAGACAATACACTGGCTGCAGGGCAGGCCAGCACCTCCAAGGCATAGGGCAAGCTCAGGCCATGTGGCCAATTTGGAGACCCAGAAGTTGAATGGGGCAGACCCATCAGTCAGTACGTGTAGGCGTATGCACACATACTCTTGCACCATGTTGCTGAAATGCTGCCATCTGCTAAGATGTTGTCTATCGGCTGGTGGTGCTGTTTGTTGTGGCGGGCTGCTGACAAAGCTTTGCCACATTTCGGCCATGATAACCCTGCCTTCTGAGGTGCTGGCGGTGGCACAGCTGCGTTGGTGGCCTCTTCCTCCTCCTCTGCCTTCGCCTTGTGCTTCCACTGAGCCCCCGGTGTCATTTGGGAATGCCCTCAGCAGCGCCTCTACCAGTGTGCGCTTGTAGTCGTGCATCTTCCTCTCACGCTCCAGTGAGGGAATTAAGGACAGCGCGTTTTCCTTGTAACGGGGATCCAGCAGGGTGGCCACCCAGTAATCAGAAGAAGTTACAATGTGGGCAACTCGGCTGTCGTTGCGCAGGCACTGCAGCATTTAGTCGGCCATGTGTGCCAGGCTGCCCAGAGGAAAAGACAAGCTGTCCTCTGTGGGAGGTATATCATCTGTGTCCTCTGTATCCCCCCAGCCACGCTCCAGTGATGCCCACGAGCTGCGTTGGGTGCCACCCTGCTGCAATTCCTCCTCCTCCTCCTTATCCTTCTTGTCCTCTAGAACTGTGCCCTGGCTTGAATATTTTTGACCTGCTGGTGCAGGAACCCACCCTCTGAGCTACTTGCGAATGACTGGCCTGGTAACCGTGCATATGACCCCTCTTCCTCCTCCTCATCCTCCTGTGCCACATCCATCATGGCCCGAAGTGTTTTTTCAAGGAGACATAGAAGAGGGATAGTAACGCTGAGAACAGCTTCATCGGCTTCATCGGCACTGGCCATGTTGGTGGAGTACTCAAAACACCGCAATACGCTACACAGGTCTCGCATGGAGGCCCACTCGTTGGTGGTGAAGTGTTGCTGTTCTGCAGAGAGATACAGAGGAACTTTTTTGTGAAGCCCGGTACTACCTACACCGTGTCCTCCTACTCCTCCTCCTTCTCCCCAGTATACGTGCCAATGGTCCGGTCAGTAAGCGTTCATCGAGTCTCCCACCCAAGGACGTGGTCGTCCAGTTTTTATAAGTTCGGTCCCGTGTCAAGATCTCCTGTTCTTCCTATTCCTCCTCCTCCTCCTTAACGTCGTCCCACCGTGGGTTGCGTCGAGCACCCGTAGTGACCTCGCACCGACCCCCCTATGTCTCCTGTGTCTACTATATGGAGGGTGTCTCCTGTCGAACAGAAAAGGAGACCCGTCGGACCGTGTGTACCGGCTGATTTACGACGTCACGGACGCGTTGC